>OY744481.1:250990038-251171346 GCA_963556165.1 Tipula helvola | reverse complement strand
AAAAGCTTTCTTTTCCGAAATTCTATTCAAATTTTAAAATTAAGCCTCCCTTTTTCACGATTGTGAACATTTTCCTAAAACTCCGAGATATTCCTAAAAAACAACAACAACAACTAAAAATTTCATAGTATTAGTAAAACTGCGAACTAACGAATAAATTCCAAACTACACAATAAGAAATCATAATTTTTTTTTTATTCTTTGCAATTTGTAAGCTGAAGTAGAATTATAAGTGGAAAATATAACACAAGAGAATTATCGTATATCGAGTTTCCCGGAATTATTCTGGAGTTCTTAAGCACCGGCCATTCTAAGGGAAACTTATTTTGAGTAGGTCATGATCTACTCTAACAGAAAATAAATCAGTTTTAAAAAATTCTGTGGTCCCAGGCACTTAGGATTGACGATTTTTGAATATTCTATAGAGAATTATCGTATATCGAGTTTCCCGGAATTATCCTGGAGTTCTTAAGCACCGGCCATTCTAAGGGAAACTTATTTTGAGTAGGCCATGATCTACTCTAACAGAAAATAAATCAATTTTAAAAAATTCTGTGGTCCCAGGCACTTAGGATTGACGATTTTTGAATATTCTATAGAGAATTATCGTATATCGAGTTTCCCGGAATTATCCTGGAGTTCTTAAGCACCGGCCATTCTAAGGGAAACTTATTTTGAGTAGGTCATGATCTACTCTAACAGAAAATAAATCAGTTTTAAAAAATTCTGTGGTCCCAGGCACTTAGGATTGACGATTTTTGAATATTCTATAGAGAATTATCGTATATCGAGTTTCCCGGAATTATCCTGGAGTTCTTAAGCACCGGCCATTCTAAGGGAAACTTATTTTGAGTAGGCCATGATCTACTCTAACAGAAAATAAATCAATTTTAAAAAATTCTGTGGTCCCAGGCACTTAGGATTGACGATTTTTGAATATTCTATAGAGAATTATCGTATATCGAGTTTCCCGGAATTATCCTGGAGTTCTTAAGCACCGGCCATTCTAAGGGAAACTTATTTTGAGTAGGTCATGATCTACTCTAACAGAAAATAAATCAGTTTTAAAAAATTCTGTGGTCCCAGGCACTTAGGATTGACGATTTTTGAATATTCTATAGAGAATTATCGTATATCGAGTTTCCCGGAATTATCCTGGAGTTCTTAAGCACCGGCCATTCTAAGGGAAACTTATTTTGAGTAGGCCATGATCTACTCTAACAGAAAATAAATCAGTTTTAAAAAATTCTGTGGTCCCAGGCACTTAGGATTGACGATTTTTGAATATTCTATAGAGAATTATCGTATATCGAGTTTCCCGGAATTATCCTGGAGTTCTTAAGCACCGGCCATTCTAAGGGAAACTTATTTTGAGTAGGTCATGATCTACTCTAACAGAAAATAAATCAGTTTTAAAAAATTCTGTGGTCCCAGGCACTTAGGATTGACGATTTTTGAATATTCTATAGAGAATTATCGTATATCGAGTTTCCCGGAATTATCCTGGAGCTCTTAAGCACCGGCCATTCTAAGGGAAACTTATTTTGAGTAGGTCATGATCTACTCTAACAGAAAATAAATCAGTTTTAAAAAATTCTGTGGTCCCAGGCACTTAGGATTGACGATTTTTGAATATTCTATAGAGAATTATCGTATATCGAGTTTCCCGGAATTTTCCTGGAGTTCTTAAGCACCGGCCATTCTAAGGGAAACTTATTTTGAGTAGGCCATGATCTACTCTAACAGAAAATAAATCAATTTTAAAAAATTCTGTGGTCCCAGGCACTTAGGATTGACGATTTTTGAATATTCTATAGAGAATTATCGTATATCGAGTTTCCCGGAATTATCCTGGAGTTCTTAAGCACCGGCCATTCTAAGGGAAACTTATTTTGAGTAGGCCATGATCTACTCTAACAGAAAATAAATCAATTTTAAAAAATTCTGTGGTCCCAGGCACTTAGGATTGACGATTTTTGAATATTCTATAGAGAATTATCGTATATCGAGTTTCCCGGAATTATCCTGGAGTTCTTAAGCACCGGCCATTCTAAGGGAAACTTATTTTGAGTAGGTCATGATCTACTCTAACAGAAAATAAATCAGTTTTAAAAAATTCTGTGGTCCCAGGCACTTAGGATTGACGATTTTTGAATATTCTATAGAGAATTATCGTATATCGAGTTTCCCGGAATTATCCTGGAGTTCTTAAGCACCGGCCATTCTAAGGGAAACTTATTTTGAGTAGGCCATGATCTACTCTAACAGAAAATAAATCAGTTTTAAAAAATTCTGTGGTCCCAGGCACTTAGGATTGACGATTTTTGAATATTCTATAGAGAATTATCGTATATCGAGTTTCCCGGAATTATCCTGGAGTTCTTAAGCACCGGCCATTCTAAGGGAAACTTATTTTGAGTAGGTCATGATCTACTCTAACAGAAAATAAATCAGTTTTAAAAAATTCTGTGGTCCCAGGCACTTAGGATTGACGATTTTTGAATATTCTATAGAGAATTATCGTATATCGAGTTTCCCGGAATTATCCTGGAGCTCTTAAGCACCGGCCATTCTAAGGGAAACTTATTTTGAGTAGGTCATGATCTACTCTAACAGAAAATAAATCAGTTTTAAAAAATTCTGTGGTCCCAGGCACTTAGGATTGACGATTTTTGAATATTCTATAGAGAATTATCGTATATCGAGTTTCCCGGAATTATCCTGGAGTTCTTAAGCACCGGCCATTCTAAGGGAAACTTATTTTGAGTAGGCCATGATCTACTCTAACAGAAAATAAATCAGTTTTAAAAAATTCTGTGGTCCCAGGCACTTAGGATTGACGATTTTTGAATATTCTATAGAGAATTATCGTATATCGAGTTTCCCGGAATTATCCTGGAGTTCTTAAGCACCGGCCATTCTAAGGGAAACTTATTTTGAGTAGGTCATGATCTACTCTAACAGAAAATAAATCAGTTTTAAAAAATTCTGTGGTCCCAGGCACTTAGGATTGACGATTTTTGAATATTCTATAGAGAATTATCGTATATCGAGTTTCCCGGAATTATCCTGGAGCTCTTAAGCACCGGCCATTCTAAGGGAAACTTATTTTGAGTAGGTCATGATCTACTCTAACAGAAAATAAATCAGTTTTAAAAAATTCTGTGGTCCCAGGCACTTAGGATTGACGATTTTTGAATATTCTATAGAGAATTATCGTATATCGAGTTTCCCGGAATTTTCCTGGAGTTCTTAAGCACCGGCCATTCTAAGGGAAACTTATTTTGAGTAGGTCACGATCTACTCTAACAGAAAATAAATCAATTTTAAAAAATTCTGTGGTCCCAGGCACTTAGGATTGACGATTTTTGAATATTCTATAGAGAATTATCGTATATCGAGTTTCCCGGAATTGTCCTGGAGTTCCTAAACACCGGCCATTCTAAGGGAAACTTATTTTGAGTAGGTCACGATCTACTCTAACAGAAAATAAATCAATTTTAAAAAATTCTGTGGTCCCAGGCACTTAGGATTGACGATTTTTGAATATTCTATAGAGAATTATCGTATATCGAGTTTCCCGGAATTGTCCTGGAGTTCCTAAACACCGGCCATTCTAAGGGAAACTTATTTTGAGTAGGTCACGATCTACTCTAACAGAAAATAAATCAATTTTAAAAAATTCTGTGGTCCCAGGCACTTAGGATTGACGATTTTTGAATATTCTATAGAGAATTATCGTATATCGAGTTTCCCGGAATTTTCCCGGAGTTCTTAAGCACCGGCCATTCTAAGGGAAACTTATTTTGAGTAGGCCATGATCTACTCTAACAGAAAATAAATCAATTTTAAAAAATTCTGTGGTCCCAGGCACTTAGGATTGACGATTTTTGAATATTCTATAGAGAATTATCGTATATCGAGTTTCCCGGAATTATCCTGGAGTTCTTAAGCACCGGCCATTCTAAGGGAAACTTATTTTGAGTAGGTCATGATCTACTCTAACAGAAAATAAATCAATTTTAAAAAATTCTGTGGTCCCAGGCACTTAGGATTGACGATTTTTGAATATTCTATAGAGAATTATCGTATATCGAGTTTCCCGGAATTATCCTGGAGTTCTTAAGCACCGGCCATTCTAAGGGAAACTTATTTTGAGTAGGTCACGATCTACTCTAACAGAAAATAAATCAATTTTAGAAAACTCTGTGGTCCCAGGCACTTAGGATTGACGATTTTTGAATATTCTATAGAGAATTATCGTATATCGAGTTTCCCGGAATTATCCTGGAGTTCTTAAGCACCCGCCATTCTAAGGGAAACTTATTTTGAGTAGGTCACGATCTACTCTAACAGAAAATAAATCAATTTTAAAAAATTCTGTGGTCCCAGGCACTTAGGATTGACGATTTTTGAATATTCTATAGAGAATTATCGTATATCGAGTTTCCCGGAATTATCCTGGAGTTCTTAAGCACCGGCCATTCTAAGGGAAACTTATTTTGAGTAGGTCATGATCTACTCTAACAGAAAATAAATCAATTTTAAAAAATTCTGTGGTCCCAGGCACTTAGGATTGACGATTTTTGAATATTCTATAGAGAATTATCGTATATCGAGTTTCCCGGAATTTTCCTGGAGTTCTTAAGCACCGGCCATTCTAAGGGAAACTTATTTTGAGTAGGCCATGATCTACTCTAACAGAAAATAAATCAATTTTAAAAAATTCTGTGGTCCCAGGCACTTAGGATTGACGATTTTTGAATATTCTATAGAGAATTATCGTATATCGAGTTTCCCGGAATTATCCTGGAGTTCTTAAGCACCGGCCATTCTAAGGGAAACTTATTTTGAGTAGGCCATGATCTACTCTAACAGAAAATAAATCAATTTTAAAAAATTCTGTGGTCCCAGGCACTTAGGATTGACGATTTTTGAATATTCTATAGAGAATTATCGTATATCGAGTTTCCCGGAATTATCCTGGAGTTCTTAAGCACCGGCCATTCTAAGGGAAACTTATTTTGAGTAGGTCATGATCTACTCTAACAGAAAATAAATCAGTTTTAAAAAATTCTGTGGTCCCAGGCACTTAGGATTGACGATTTTTGAATATTCTATAGAGAATTATCGTATATCGAGTTTCCCGGAATTATCCTGGAGTTCTTAAGCACCGGCCATTCTAAGGGAAACTTATTTTGAGTAGGCCATGATCTACTCTAACAGAAAATAAATCAGTTTTAAAAAATTCTGTGGTCCCAGGCACTTAGGATTGACGATTTTTGAATATTCTATAGAGAATTATCGTATATCGAGTTTCCCGGAATTTTCCTGGAGTTCTTAAGCACCGGCCATTCTAAGGGAAACTTATTTTGAGTAGGTCACGATCTACTCTAACAGAAAATAAATCAATTTTAAAAAATTCTGTGGTCCCAGGCACTTAGGATTGACGATTTTTGAATATTCTATAGAGAATTATCGTATATCGAGTTTCCCGGAATTGTCCTGGAGTTCCTAAACACCGGCCATTCTAAGGGAAACTTATTTTGAGTAGGTCACGATCTACTCTAACAGAAAATAAATCAATTTTAAAAAATTCTGTGGTCCCAGGCACTTAGGATTGACGATTTTTGAATATTCTATAGAGAATTATCGTATATCGAGTTTCCCGGAATTGTCCTGGAGTTCCTAAACACCGGCCATTCTAAGGGAAACTTATTTTGAGTAGGTCACGATCTACTCTAACAGAAAATAAATCAATTTTAAAAAATTCTGTGGTCCCAGGCACTTAGGATTGACGATTTTTGAATATTCTATAGAGAATTATCGTATATCGAGTTTCCCGGAATTTTCCCGGAGTTCTTAAGCACCGGCCATTCTAAGGGAAACTTATTTTGAGTAGGCCATGATCTACTCTAACAGAAAATAAATCAATTTTAAAAAATTCTGTGGTCCCAGGCACTTAGGATTGACGATTTTTGAATATTCTATAGAGAATTATCGTATATCGAGTTTCCCGGAATTATCCTGGAGTTCTTAAGCACCGGCCATTCTAAGGGAAACTTATTTTGAGTAGGTCATGATCTACTCTAACAGAAAATAAATCAATTTTAAAAAATTCTGTGGTCCCAGGCACTTAGGATTGACGATTTTTGAATATTCTATAGAGAATTATCGTATATCGAGTTTCCCGGAATTATCCTGGAGTTCTTAAGCACCGGCCATTCTAAGGGAAACTTATTTTGAGTAGGTCACGATCTACTCTAACAGAAAATAAATCAATTTTAGAAAACTCTGTGGTCCCAGGCACTTAGGATTGACGATTTTTGAATATTCTATAGAGAATTATCGTATATCGAGTTTCCCGGAATTATCCTGGAGTTCTTAAGCACCCGCCATTCTAAGGGAAACTTATTTTGAGTAGGTCACGATCTACTCTAACAGAAAATAAATCAATTTTAAAAAATTCTGTGGTCCCAGGCACTTAGGATTGACGATTTTTGAATATTCTATAGAGAATTATCGTATATCGAGTTTCCCGGAATTATCCTGGAGTTCTTAAGCACCGGCCATTCTAAGGGAAACTTATTTTGAGTAGGTCATGATCTACTCTAACAGAAAATAAATCAATTTTAAAAAATTCTGTGGTCCCAGGCACTTAGGATTGACGATTTTTGAATATTCTATAGAGAATTATCGTATATCGAGTTTCCCGGAATTTTCCTGGAGTTCTTAAGCACCGGCCATTCTAAGGGAAACTTATTTTGAGTAGGCCATGATCTACTCTAACAGAAAATAAATCAATTTTAAAAAATTCTGTGGTCCCAGGCACTTAGGATTGACGATTTTTGAATATTCTATAGAGAATTATCGTATATCGAGTTTCCCGGAATTATCCTGGAGTTCTTAAGCACCGGCCATTCTAAGGGAAACTTATTTTGAGTAGGCCATGATCTACTCTAACAGAAAATAAATCAATTTTAAAAAATTCTGTGGTCCCAGGCACTTAGGATTGACGATTTTTGAATATTCTATAGAGAATTATCGTATATCGAGTTTCCCGGAATTATCCTGGAGTTCTTAAGCACCGGCCATTCTAAGGGAAACTTATTTTGAGTAGGTCATGATCTACTCTAACAGAAAATAAATCAGTTTTAAAAAATTCTGTGGTCCCAGGCACTTAGGATTGACGATTTTTGAATATTCTATAGAGAATTATCGTATATCGAGTTTCCCGGAATTATCCTGGAGTTCTTAAGCACCGGCCATTCTAAGGGAAACTTATTTTGAGTAGGTCACGATCTACTCTAACAGAAAATAAATCAATTTTAAAAAATTCTGTGGTCCCAGGCACTTAGGATTGACGATTTTTGAATATTCTATAGAGAATTATCGTATATCGAGTTTCCCGGAATTGTCCTGGAGTTCCTAAACACCGGCCATTCTAAGGGAAACTTATTTTGAGTAGGTCACGATCTACTCTAACAGAAAATAAATCAATTTTAAAAAATTCTGTGGTCCCAGGCACTTAGGATTGACGATTTTTGAATATTCTATAGAGAATTATCGTATATCGAGTTTCCCGGAATTTTCCCGGAGTTCTTAAGCACCGGCCATTCTAAGGGAAACTTATTTTGAGTAGGCCATGATCTACTCTAACAGAAAATAAATCAATTTTAAAAAATTCTGTGGTCCCAGGCACTTAGGATTGACGATTTTTGAATATTCTATAGAGAATTATCGTATATCGAGTTTCCCGGAATTTTCCCGGAGTTCTTAAGCACCGGCCATTCTAAGGGAAACTTATTTTGAGTAGGCCATGATCTACTCTAACAGAAAATAAATCAATTTTAAAAAATTCTGTGGTCCCAGGCACTTAGGATTGACGATTTTTGAATATTCTATAGAGAATTATCGTATATCGAGTTTCCCGGAATTATCCTGGAGTTCTTAAGCACCGGCCATTCTAAGGGAAACTTATTTTGAGTAGGTCATGATCTACTCTAACAGAAAATAAATCAATTTTAAAAAATTCTGTGGTCCCAGGCACTTAGGATTGACGATTTTTGAATATTCTATAGAGAATTATCGTATATCGAGTTTCCCGGAATTATCCTGGAGTTCTTAAGCACCGGCCATTCTAAGGGAAACTTATTTTGAGTAGGCCATGATCTACTCTAACAGAAAATAAATCAATTTTAAAAAATTCTGTGGTCCCAGGCACTTAGGATTGACGATTTTTGAATATTCTATAGAGAATTATCGTATATCGAGTTTCCCGGAATTATCCTGGAGTTCTTAAGCACCGGCCATTCTAAGGGAAACTTATTTTGAGTAGGTCATGATCTACTCTAACAGAAAATAAATCAGTTTTAAAAAATTCTGTGGTCCCAGGCACTTAGGATTGACGATTTTTGAATATTCTATAGAGAATTATCGTATATCGAGTTTCCCGGAATTATCCTGGAGTTCTTAAGCACCGGCCATTCTAAGGGAAACTTATTTTGAGTAGGCCATGATCTACTCTAACAGAAAATAAATCAGTTTTAAAAAATTCTGTGGTCCCAGGCACTTAGGATTGACGATTTTTGAATATTCTATAGAGAATTATCGTATATCGAGTTTCCCGGAATTATCCTGGAGTTCTTAAGCACCGGCCATTCTAAGGGAAACTTATTTTGAGTAGGTCATGATCTACTCTAACAGAAAATAAATCAGTTTTAAAAAATTCTGTGGTCCCAGGCACTTAGGATTGACGATTTTTGAATATTCTATAGAGAATTATCGTATATCGAGTTTCCCGGAATTATCCTGGAGTTCTTAAGCACCGGCCATTCTAAGGGAAACTTATTTTGAGTAGGTCATGATCTACTCTAACAGAAAATAAATCAGTTTTAAAAAATTCTGTGGTCCCAGGCACTTAGGATTGACGATTTTTGAATATTCTATAGAGAATTATCGTATATCGAGTTTCCCGGAATTATCCTGGAGTTCTTAAGCACCGGCCATTCTAAGGGAAACTTATTTTGAGTAGGTCACGATCTACTCTAACAGAAAATAAATCAATTTTAGAAAACTCTGTGGTCCCAGGCACTTAGGATTGACGATTTTTGAATATTCTATAGAGAATTATCGTATATCGAGTTTCCCGGAATTATCCTGGAGTTCTTAAGCACCCGCCATTCTAAGGGAAACTTATTTTGAGTAGGTCACGATCTACTCTAACAGAAAATAAATCAATTTTAGAAAACTCTGTGGTCCCAGGCACTTAGGATTGACGATTTTTGAATATTCTACGACAAAACTTAATATTTTGGTAAAAATTAAACTTACAATATATTTGATATAAATAAAAATATGTGTTATTTGGTAAAACTAATTAATTTTAATGTTATGTTTTATTGTGTAAATCAACCAAAGGCGTCGTTGAAAAACAAAAACCCAATTTTAAAAATTTTGATGTTACGCCTTATTCATATTAAGCCATCGAAATAAAAATATTTTAAACTATAGATGGTCTATAATTTAGCCAATTATACAAATTATAATTATACAAAAACATGTTCAACTATATTAATATTACAAAATTCTCGTACATTCAATATTCTTGAATTTTGGGCAAGGTGTATATAAAATAAATAACTGGTTCACGTTTATTATAAATTTGTTTTAATTTTCGATTAAAGTTTTACAAATAATACAAAGATCGTTATTAAAAGAAAGGAACGGTGCACATTCCGAATGAATCCATCTTTTGCAGTAAGCACATTGAACGGTTTCGTGGTCTATATTGCCAAAACAGTAAAAACAATTGCTTTCCAATGATTCTGAGTTTTGAGCAAAACTGCCCTTAATTTTTCGACGATATTCTTCAAGTGCAGCTTTATTAATTTCCTCGTCCTCGGAATGAATGTTTGCGATATTGTTTTGATTTACAACCAAATCTGCAGCATATATTACATAGACACCACAGTTGTATCCATCTTTCTGTTGCGGAAAACCCTTTCCTGGTACAATCTTAAAGTTCTGAGAGGCTAATTTAAAATATTTTAAAATTTCATTGGCAAAACTTCTAACTTTTGCACCCATTTTAAATAATGACCTGTTCGGATTGAGAGGATCATACGTTGTTATCTCACTGTTTTTGAAATTAATTATTGCAACCGTCCAATGGCTGTTGTTACAATAAGGAATTACCACAAAATTATTTAAAGAACAAAGTAATAGCTCCCGTTGGATTTTCTCATTTGTTGCCTTGTACGGTGCTACTTCATTAAATATTTTCAAAGCTACATAATGATCGAGACAAACACAGCTTTTACCTTTTGTAATGATCGAAATGGCATTACATACAAGATCACACGTCAGAAAATTATTGTCATTTAATGTTACATAACATGTGTTATAAATACAGCTTTCCCAGAGATCATGGTATCGAAATTTGAAAACCACTACGTTATATTTAAGATCACTTAAAATTTTGTAGTATTCCTCTGGTATCCTTGCAAGTATAAAAGGTTTTGGAACATATCTCTGCAAAGCTCTTTTACTTGCATATTTGGCTTCGCGAACCTTTGTTTTTTTCCGCCAATTCTCCTCGTTTGGACCATCTGGATTTCGCTCGTCATCCCTAATGTTTAGTGGAGTCGAGTACGAAGTTATCTGGTCAGTATGTCCTTTATTTCGTCTTAAGTTGTGTTCTTTATTTTTATCAATTTTTTTAACTCCCAATCCACATTCAACAGCTTTAAGTAGTAACGCGGTTCGGTCTTCAAGCGTGTCGACAAAACGGCCGAGTTTCATGTGCAATACATTAATCAAGTTATTTTTTAATAAATGGAACCAATTTTCGATTGGACCATTGGACACCCGTTGCTGCATACCAAATTTTTTTAAAAATACGGTTGTCCAAAATGGTACATACTTCATGTATCTTTTAATAAAGAAATCTACAAAATTTTCACAAAACAGATCATTTGGCTTATCCCACTGTTCACATAATTGTATTTTATTTTGGACATTCGTATATATTGAAATATATCTGACTAAAAATGGAGTTTCTTCCAAATCGCATACCGAATCCAATTCAATGTGATCAGACGCACTCGTACAATTATTTTCCTTTTCGTTGTATTTATTTGACGAAACATACGAATCTATTAATTTTGCCAATTTATTTTGTGCTTCGATAAAAAACTTGTGTTCATGTTTAGAGCAGCTTAAAAAACAAAAAATTTCAAAAAGATTGTCCATCTCCAGAAGATCTTTAGAATCAATAAATAAAAATACAAATACCATTATATGTTCTCTGAGATTTTTAGAACACTTTGGTATTTTGCTTTTAATTTGCCGTATAATGATGGCCGCAAAATGGGAGCAACATATAAAGACACCTACTTTATGTTTTACAGCATCGTTTTTGGTCAAGATATCGTATGCAAAATGTAAATAGCTTTTGACATCCATATTATTGAAGGTTTTTAAGATCGCATTGATAAATACCCATGACCAATCAGTTACGAAGATTTGCGGTGTTCTTATTTTTGAGGTATGCTTATTAATTTCACTTAAAATATATTCAAAGAATACGTTTATCGATGGTTGATCGTGGCGAGCACTTATCAATTCTGCAATAGGTATAATAATACCATTTATTTTTACAATACAAGCATAGTAATAGATTCTGCTGTAATTATGATTAGGACAACATTTGGGATTCCTTACTACACTACCTGTGGCGTCTATATGAATGATATTGACCGAATTAAGTATTCTTAAAGTAAGTTTTCTCATTAGAATTACGTAAAGAGGGTCACATGCTATATATATATAGGGATCTTCGTTTTTATTGTGACTTACTCGGTGGATTAGATCGATCACTTCGCAACCTTGAACTAAATCTCCCATTAGTTTCCTTTCCGATCGAGCTTTACGTAAATTCGTCGGTAAAACAATACTCTGTGTATTTCCATTTTTCAATAAATTGACATCGACCTCTTTCAGTTGTTTCAAACTACATAAATAAGCATGACAATTTTCAAGATTATCTTGAGCAAATTTTCGTCTTTTGCCTCGTAATTGTACATATTTTTTTATTTCACCGTGGTCACAGAGGTCTTCTCCTTTCGTAAACATATGCATAGTTTGAAAAGCATCAACTGTGAATTTAAATTTTTGACCATGGTTTTCGTATAAACATTTCGCATATTGTGTCACTGTTTGTTGTTTACGAAGAAAATTGCTGGTTTGGAACTGCAATACGCATGAATGTTTCATCGCAGTTAACGCATTCCTTATAGCAGTTCTTAGATCTTCATTATCCCAAGGGTTGGTCAAATCAAGAGAAATAGACATATGCCCTCGAGAAAACCAGTGTTCCGGATCCGATTTTTGAAAAATTATGTTCATAGTTTCAATATTAAAATTATTTGCATCTTTTATTTTATGGACCGGCGACAATTCGGTTTCAACATCAAAAGAGCAAATCTCATTATCAATTTTTATTAGCTCCGCGGTATTTTCATGACCACCTTCATTCGTCGGAGTTGTAGGGCAATCCGTAATAATATTTAATTTTTTTTCAGCGGAATTTGAAACATTCAAAGTCTTTCGCCACATTTTATATAATCGATAATGATTATTTTTTGAATTTTTAATTTTTAATTGTGTACAGAAATGTTTCCAAATATTTGTGTCACTTCTGCGAAAGGTAACTTTTGGAATATTATTGCCGTTTAGTTCAAAAACTATTTTTTTAAACTTTGATTCTAGTTTTTTAGAATTGGTTATTTTTTTTAGGTAAGTACTGCAGTTAGATCTCGGTGTATTATTCGGATTCATCTTCATGAATTTCACTTTTAAATTGTAGGTACCTGTTAATATTTAAAAACAACATTAGAAAATATTCTTAGAAATACTCTAAATGATGATCCGCAAGACCTTGGCCATAAATATTAATCGCAATGATTCGCTTTTAACTAAATTATTATTTAAAACGCTTTAAATAATCCTTTAAAGATCGGACACACTTTAATTATGACGACTTTATCTTCTCGCTTCTGGTTTCAGGGCTTTAGTGTTTTGTCGAACACCACAGCTCATATAACAGAAATTCATAATTTCAGTTTATTTAGTGGATATGTACACTCCGTCTCACTTGTTTAAGAACACTTATCTTTTTTTAACAACTACAGATTGTTTCTCCAATACTATGTACAATTGAACAAATTCTAATTGTTATATCGAAAGAGGGCTCTATTAAGAAAATATCCGATACAGTAATTTGCAGGTACTTTAGAGAACCGCTACTTTCTAAATAAAACGGAGTGCACCTTTAAAAATTGTATATTTATTTGTCTCACTTGTTTAAGAACAGCTGTAAAATCAATTAAAATGAACAGTTTTTGTATCTATTTTTTTTGTGTCTGTACATTCTATTTAATTTCTATTATTATTTAATCAATTAGTAATGAGTATTTCCACCCTGATGTTCAATAACTCCAAGAAGTCTATTGTGTATTGAATTATCAAGTGACCCCAAATATCGAAGGGAAATTTCGGCCCAGGCTGATTTTATGGCTTCAATTAATTCGTCTTTATTCTAGAACTGCCTTCCTCGTTCGTAGAATTTCCGTGATACCCATCCCCAAACATTTACCATTATGTCTAAGTCGGGTGAATAAGGCGGCCAAGGCAATAGTTCTATATTTTGTTCCGGAATCCTCGCTTTGATTATCCTGGCAGTATGAATCGGGGCATTATCCTGCTGGAAAATCCAACGCTGGCCATTAAAATATTCGGTATATTTTGGAAAAGCTCGTTCCAAAACGGTTTTATAGGTATTTGCTGTCATTTTTATTGTCTGAAAATCTAAATCAATTATTCCAAAAAAGACACTGATTCCCACACCATTACACGACCCCCTTTACTATGCCTTTAGCTAAAAATAATTTCCTTTTTTCTTAGGTTATGAAAATAATAGTTGTATCCATCTGGCCCGTCCAAATTAATTTGTTTAACCGGAACAGATAACCTTATGCCACTCTCTGTCCCATCTAATGTGTTGCCTTGCAAAGCTAAGACGCTGGTTTCTGCGTGCTTCATTTAACTGCGGTTTTTTCTTAATTTTTTGAAATGTTAGATGTGGGGAACGCTGTATTATACGATGGACGGATGCTCTACTGGCCGTAACCCCGGTTTTAGCCCTTATTTTGCTAATCGGCAGCGTAGAATTAGAAGCTTCTCTAAGAATGGCCCGTCGATCTTGGACTGTTGTAGCCATGCTCACACGTCCTTTACTGTTTTTTCCATAGCTTTGGATGTTACTTAGGTAATTATGCACAAATGTTGAACTTCTTCCAATTTTAGCAGCAATTTCCCGGATACTTTGGCCGTCCTCCTTGAAAGCCCGAATTTGGGCTTTTTCTTCTATATTCAAGAACTTTCCTTTAGGCTTAGTTGCGAACACATCAAGGTTTAATCACGAACTGATACCCTACATTCTTTTATTTTTATTTTTTAGCTTTAGAAACGAGATATTTCAGTTGTTCTTATCAAGTGAGACAAATAAATATGCAATTTTTAAAGGTGCACTCCGTTTTATTTTAAAAAAAGTAGCCCCAAATTACTGTATGGGATATTTTCTTAATAGAGCTCTCTTCCGATATAACAATTAGAATTTGTTTAATTATACATAGTATTGGAGAAACAATTTGATGTTAAAAAAAAAATAAGTGTTCTTAAACAAGTGAGACGGAGTGTATATCACTGATAAATTAATAAATATAATACATTATAAATATTTTATTTATATTTCTCATTAAGTATAAACCTTATAGTGATATTTAAATTTGAATTTATTCAATATCGATTTCAATGTAATTACATCGTCAGTTGATTAAGTATTCAACTGAAGATAATGTGTTACATCGAAATCGATGTTGAATAAATTAAAATTAAAATTTCAATATAATTTTTATATTTATTAACCACAGCTGACATAAATATATTGTATTGACAATTTTTAACCATTTATTTCAAATAGATAGGAACACCATTTTGAAAACGCAGAATTTCTGAAGCGGAGGCTGGACCTTCACTTACCATTATTGTAGATTACTTTCTACATTTGAGAGAAAGGTCATCCCTACCATTTATGCTCCAGCTAAGGTTTCGAACAACGATAAATCGGATTCGAAAGAATTACAAAATCAAACATCTCCTTGAGGACGGATTCATTAAATTCAACTGAGTTAGATCGCTAGGGTACGTTGGAGGAATCACAAAATACGAATAATATGAAGAGGGTTCTATAAAAAAACAGGCGAAGGGTAAGACCGTAACTACACCAACTCAGGGGTGAGAGGGAAAGAGTTGTTCAAAAGTCTGCGTATTTGGTTGGAAATTAATTGTAATATACAAATTTATTTTCAATAAATCAGTCTTAAATTATATATGTACAGCGAATATTTTGACGACATACTTTTTTCCTGTATACATCAATTTGGCCAGTATTCATTTACTGGAAAAAAGTTGAAATTTTCGATATATGGCACTAGAACAAAATGTATATCAATTTTAGTGAAGTAACGCATAGTTTGAAACTATACTTTTAAAAAATATAATAAGTACATATACATATTCGCGGCTGTCGTTAATCTATGCGTTTAATACATACTCGTTCAAGACGGAATTTGGGGAAGCAGTTAAACTTGTCTGTTTCTTAATCGATTATGATCAAATTCGAATTGTACGATCGAAAAAGGATTTTAAAATGATTTCTAGATTTAGTTTTAGAATATGGTCAATAGGGATGGAACTTGGCTGTTTCTTAACCGATTATAGTGATTACACACATTTTTAAACTTTTTAAAAACACTTGTGAAATATTTCGCAAAATATTTAACAATACCTACTATTTAACAAGTGTTTTTAAAAAATTTAAAAATGTGTGTATTCACTATAATCGGTTAAGTGTGTTTCGCCAAGTGCCTACGGAGAAAGAGTAAAAAGGATTATAGTGAAATTAGAGATTTAGGATGAAAATGAGATTTTAAAATGATTTTTAGTTGAAATTTGTGGAATATCGCCAATAAGGGTGAAACTTGCATTTTTCTTAACCGATTATGATGAAACTCGACTTGTACAATCGATATAGGTTCTCAAATGATTTGTACAAGGATTTCTAAAATATGGCCAATTAGGATGGAATTTGGTAGTTTCTTAAACGATTAAGAAAAAATTCGACATGTAGGACGGAAATGGAATTTTAAAATGTTTTGTAAATGAAGTTTTGGAATATGGCCAATTAGGGTGGAACGTAGATGTTTCTTTACCGATTATGATGAAATTAGATTTGTATCATGGAAATGGGTTAATAAAATGATTTTTAGACGAAATTTTGGAAATTCTGGCTAATTAAATTGGAACTTCCCTATTTCTTAACCGATTATGATGAAATTATTGAATATTGTTAAAAATGGAAGTCTTTTCACATTAGAATCCAAATCAAATACCCATATTCGCGATTTTAGAAGGTAGTATCAACATATTACAGGCAATGTGAGTGTAATCCAACTATATGCTTAGAAGTTTTCAATAAAAGTGATTGACGTGTGATCCACGGTTGGGTCACGTGGCAGCAAATATGTTAAGGTTTTTTTAACTCTACTTGTGACGTGAGTTAATTTTTTAAGTAAACGTAACATTTGTTTTTAACCCTAATTCAACCAAGGTGTGCCTTTTTCGCCACATTTAATTTTTAAAATGTTACGATTTATAAAATAATGTTTCATTATATTATAAGATACTTAGTACGATTTGCAAAAAGTAATATATTTGATTTAAATTTAAATTTACCGATGTAACAAAAAATATGTTAGCTGGATTAGAGTTAAATGAATTATAATGAATTATTTTAAAGGGATTATGTCGCTCGTACCACTTATACTGATAGTTCCACTTTGATCATAAATGTTTCAAGTTCTGTTTTGGTTAACTTAATTCGTTGGGTTAGTATAGCAGCAACGAATATATTGGAGCGAATTGCGAATTTGTGTTAAATTGAAAAATGTTTCGTCAGCCTTGCGGGTACAGAAAACATCCAGAGATTAAAACAAACAAAAAAAATGAATAACCGAAGCATCAGGAAAAAAAATTGGGAAACTTTTACAATCTTGAAAATAAAAGAAAGAAATACTCGGACAGATCGCATATTACATTTGTACAATATTATTTATTATACAAAACAATTCATGATTGCAAATGTTTCGGTAATAATATTGGTATTGGTATGCGAAATCATAGAATGTTAGATACTGTTAAAGTTAGCCGAAAGTTGCCAGCCGAAAGTGAAAAGTCGGTAATGCAGATTGTATTATTCAAGCCGAAAGTTTCCAGCCGAAAGTGAAAAACGGTAATGCAGATTGCGTCATCCCAGCCGAAAGTAAACAAAAATCGGTATTTCAGATTGTGTTATCCCAGCCGAAAATCAAAAATTAAGTTAATATCGATCGGTAATGTTTAGCCTAAAACAGACTAAGGAATGTAAGGATGTATGATTATCATTGAATACCTTTGTAATTATTCTTATATTGCAAAACCTGAATGCAGTTCCTCGTGGAAAATTATGGAAAACTCGAGAAACCCAAAAAATATTTTAATTGGAATAAAAACCGCCTCTAGAATGATATGTCTGGAGATGTATTTTATTGATGTGACTTGTCAGTAGCTATCGCAGGGGAAAAATTCAGTTCAAGTTTCCCGTCAGAAATCGCGGAAAATTCGATTTTCCAAAAATCAATAGAAAATTTATATAAAATCAGCCTCTAGAGTGTTATGTCCGGAGATGTATTTTATTGATGTGACTTGTCAATAGCTATCGCAGGGAAATTTTATATAAATTTTCTAATGATTTTTGGAAAATCGAATTTTTCGCGATTTCTGACGGGAAACTTGAACTGAATTTTTTCCCTGCGATAGCTATTGACAAGTCACATCAATAAAATACATCTCCAGACATAACACTCTAGAGGCTGACATTTATTTTTTACTTTCGGCTGGAACGTTTTTCCAATTTTCCGCGATTTCTGACGGGAAACTTGAACTGATTTTTTCCCTGCGATGGCTATTGAGAAATCCAAAAAAAACGATTGATCTTCAGATACACAGTCTACAGGTTGATTTTGTTCCAATTTTGTGAATTATTCTGATTTTCAAATGTTTTCCGCGATTAGATTAAACGAAGTTTTCCACGTAAGAGTATTTACAAAATTGTTTGTTACAAGCGTATCCTATTTACTTTCGGCTGATAACCACAAATTTTTTTATTTTTGGCTGGAATGCTAATAAGGTAATCTGCATTATCGACTTTTTACTTTCGGCTGGAAACTTTCGGCTAACTTTAACAGGGTGAATGTTAGCCTAGTTTAGCTAAGGAACGTTTTGAATCTTCATTTGATAGAAAAAGGCAACAAATATGAAACCTGAGCAGTAAGCAGTAGCATCATAAAAAGTGAATGACCGTTCTACTTATGACATGACAGAAAATAAAATTCGTATATTTGTATGTACATAATATTGTTTACTTTTCACCTTTATCGAAACCTGCGAGAATTCTCTTTTGTATTCTATAAAGAGAATTATCGTTAACAAGCACGTGTTCAACGTGAGATAAAGGTAAATTAAAACCGAAATTGTCATTGTATTTCTTCTATGACTTCTAGAATACCCATAAAATGTACATACATCCTGTAGGATACCTAACATTTATTTATAATAAATAATTAATAATAGTTGTTAACAATTCAATAACCAAATTTCATCGAGACTAGATTGTAGTTGACTATAATAAATGTAAAATTTCCCGTAAATGAGTTAACATATTTTTAAATGTTTGTTATATACCGACATAAGTATGTATATCTCATAACAAATAATTAAAAATTTCTAATAAAGAAATCTAGGCCGTTTACAGGTCGCGGTTTAGTAATTCTAACTCAGCAATCTAATCTAAAGATATCTATTTGGCGATTTTGCGAAATTTAGTAGAAAATAACAGACCAAATTTGTACCTCTTATTTTACAGCTTCACTGAGAAATTTAAAAAACTTTTGTTGAATTAATTTATAGTTTTAACTTTAGCATACATTTTTCGTACTAAGCATGAGCACACTATATATTGATTAAATTAAATGAGTTCTTGACGAGTTTTGCAAAATTAGATTTATTAACCCGATAAGTTAACTAGATTAGACAGAGGAAGGTCTTGCGGAACATTTATATATACATAATTAAAAATTATATTTTTAATATAAAATTTAAGTTTTACTTGCTTACTACAGTTATAATTTAAAATATTTCACATACCTTTTACAATAATATTCAAATAACAGTTATCTCACTTATCGTTATAAATATAACAGTTTTTCACAATAAACTATAATGGTTTCACACTATTTAGATTTGAATTATGGAAACAATATTGAAAATTTCAAATAACAATGATTTTAAAGCAACTACTCAAAACAAAACAATATTCCTTTTATACTTTTTTTTTATACTTTTTAAAAGTCGTTGATAACGGTTATTTTAATATTTTATTGAATTATTATATTTATTGATATTTATTTCGCAGGATACGATACAAATAATTTGTTATTTTATTTAGATCGTAACCAACTGAAAATAAGTTTCCCTTAGAATGGCCGGTGTTTAGGAGCTCCAGGAAAATTCCGGGAAATTCGATATACGATAATTCTCTATAGAATATTCAAAAATCGTCAATCCTAAGTGCCTGGGACCACAGATTTTTTTAAAATTCATTTATTTCCTGTTAGAGCAGATCATGACCTACTCAAAATAAGTTTCCCTTAGAATGGCCGGTGTTTAGGAGCTCCAGGAAAATTCCGGGAAATTCGATATACGATAATTCTCTATAGAATATTCAAAAATCGTCAATCCTAAGTGCCTGGGACCACAGATTTTTTTAAAATTCATTTATTTTCTGTTAGAGCAGATCATGACCTACTCAAAATAAGTTTCCCTTAGAATGGCCGGTGTTTAGGAGCTCCAGGAAAATTCCGGGAAATTCGATATGCGATAATTCTCTATAGAATATTCAAAAATCGTCAATCCTAAGTGCCTGGGACCACAGATTTTTTTAAAATTCATTTATTTCCTGTTAGAGCAGATCATGACCTACTCAAAATAAGTTTCCCTTAGAATGGCCGGTGTTTAGGAGCTCCAGGAAAATTCCGGGAAATTCGATATACGATAATTCTCTATAGAATATTCAAAAATCGTCAATCCTAAGTGCCTGGGACCACAGATTTTTTTAAAATTCAATTATTTTCTGTTAGAGCAGATCATGACCTACTCAAAATAAGTTTCCCTTAGAATGGCCGGTGTTTAGGAGCTCCAGGAAAATTCCGGGAAATTCGATATACGATAATTCTCTATAGAATATTTAAAAATCGTCAATCCTAAGTGCCTGGGACCACAGATTTTTTTAAAATTCATTTATTTTCTGTTAGAGCAGATCATGACCTACTCAAAATAAGTTTCCCTTAGAATGGCCGGTGTTTAGGAGCTCCAGGAAAATTCCGGGAAATTCGATATGCGATAATTCTCTATAGAATATTCAAAAATCGTCAATCCTAAGTGCCTGGGACCACAGATTTTTTTAAAATTCATTTATTTCCTGTTAGAGCAGATCATGACCTACTCAAAATAAGTTTCCCTTAGAATGGCCGGTGTTTAGGAGCTCCAGGAAAATTCCGGGAAATTCGATATACGATAATTCTCTATAGAATATTCAAAAATCGTCAATCCTAAGTGCCTGGGACCACAGATTTTTTTAAAATTCAATTATTTTCTGTTAGAGCAGATCATGACCTACTCAAAATAAGTTTCCCTTAGAATGGCCGGTGTTTAGGAGCTCCAGGAAAATTCCGGGAAATTCGATATACGATAATTCTCTATAGAATATTTAAAAATCGTCAATCCTAAGTGCCTGGGACCACAGATTTTTTTAAAATTCAATTATTTTCTGTTAGAGCAGATCATGACCTACTCAAAATAAGTTTCCCTTAGAATGGCCGGTGTTTAGGAGCTCCAGGAAAATTCCGGGAAATTCGATATGCGATAATTCTCTATAGAATATTCAAAAATCGTCAATCCTAAGTGCCTGGGACCACAGAATTTTTTAAAACTGATTTATTTTCTGTTAGAGTAGATCATGACCTACTCAAAATAAGTTTCCCTTAGAATGGCCGGTGCTTAAGAACTCCAGGATAATTCCGGGAAACTCGATATACGATAATTCTCTATAGAATATTCAAAAATCGTCAATCCTAAGTGCCTGGGACCACAGAATTTTTTAAAATTGATTTATTTTCTGTTAGAGTAGATCATGACCTACTCAAAATAAGTTTCCCTTAGAATGGCCGGTGTTTAGGAGCTCCAGGAAAATTCCGGGAAATTCGATATACGATAATTCTCTATAGAATATTCAAAAATCGTCAATCCTAAGTGCCTGGGACCACAGATTTTTTTAAAATTCAATTATTTTCTGTTAGAGCAGATCATGACCTACTCAAAATAAGTTTCCCTTAGAATGGCCGGTGTTTAGGAGCTCCAGGAAAATTCCGGGAAATTCGATATGCGATAATTCTCTATAGAATATTCAAAAATCGTCAATCCTAAGTGCCTGGGACCACAGATTTTTTTAAAATTCATTTATTTCCTGTTAGAGCAGATCATGACCTACTCAAAATAAGTTTCCCTTAGAATGGCCGGTGTTTAGGAGCTCCAGGAAAATTCCGGGAAATTCGATATACGATAATTCTCTATAGAATATTCAAAAATCGTCAATCCTAAGTGCCTGGGACCACAGATTTTTTTAAAATTCAATTATTTTCTGTTAGAGCAGATCATGACCTACTCAAAATAAGTTTCCCTTAGAATGGCCGGTGTTTAGGAGCTCCAGGAAAATTCCGGGAAATTCGATATACGATAATTCTCTATAGAATATTTAAAAATCGTCAATCCTAAGTGCCTGGGACCACAGATTTTTTTAAAATTCAATTATTTTCTGTTAGAGCAGATCATGACCTACTCAAAATAAGTTTCCCTTAGAATGGCCGGTGTTTAGGAGCTCCAGGAAAATTCCGGGAAATTCGATATGCGATAATTCTCTATAGAATATTCAAAAATCGTCAATCCTAAGTGCCTGGGACCACAGAATTTTTTAAAACTGATTTATTTTCTGTTAGAGTAGATCATGACCTACTCAAAATAAGTTTCCCTTAGAATGGCCGGTGCTTAAGAACTCCAGGATAATTCCGGGAAACTCGATATACGATAATTCTCTATAGAATATTCAAAAATCGTCAATCCTAAGTGCCTGGGACCACAGAATTTTTTAAAATTGATTTATTTTCTGTTAGAGTAGATCATGACCTACTCAAAATAAGTTTCCCTTAGAATGGCCGGTGTTTAGGAGCTCCAGGAAAATTCCGGGAAATTCGATATACGATAATTCTCTATAGAATATTCAAAAATCGTCAATCCTAAGTGCCTGGGACCACAGATTTTTTTAAAATTCAATTATTTTCTGTTAGAGCAGATCATGACCTACTCAAAATAAGTTTCCCTTAGAATGGCCGGTGTTTAGGAGCTCCAGGAAAATTCCGGGAAATTCGATATACGATAATTCTCTATAGAATATTTAAAAATCGTCAATCCTAAGTGCCTGGGACCACAGATTTTTTTAAAATTCAATTATTTTCTGTTAGAGCAGATCATGACCTACTCAAAATAAGTTTCCCTTAGAATGGCCGGTGTTTAGGAGCTCCAGGAAAATTCCGGGAAATTCGATATGCGATAATTCTCTATAGAATATTCAAAAATCGTCAATCCTAAGTGCCTGGGACCACAGAATTTTTTAAAACTGATTTATTTTCTGTTAGAGTAGATCATGACCTACTCAAAATAAGTTTCCCTTAGAATGGCCGGTGCTTAAGAACTCCAGGATAATTCCGGGAAACTCGATATACGATAATTCTCTATAGAATATTCAAAAATCGTCAATCCTAAGTGCCTGGGACCACAGAATTTTTTAAAATTGATTTATTTTCTGTTAGAGTAGATCATGACCTACTCAAAATAAGTTTCCCTTAGAATGGCCGGTGTTTAGGAGCTCCAGGAAAATTCCGGGAAATTCGATATACGATAATTCTCTATAGAATATTCAAAAATCGTCAATCCTAAGTGCCTGGGACCACAGATTTTTTTAAAATTCAATTATTTTCTGTTAGAGCAGATCATGACCTACTCAAAATAAGTTTCCCTTAGAATGGCCGGTGTTTAGGAGCTCCAGGAAAATTCCGGGAAATTCGATATGCGATAATTCTCTATAGAATATTCAAAAATCGTCAATCCTAAGTGCCTGGGACCACAGATTTTTTTAAAATTCATTTATTTCCTGTTAGAGCAGATCATGACCTACTCAAAATAAGTTTCCCTTAGAATGGCCGGTGTTTAGGAGCTCCAGGAAAATTCCGGGAAATTCGATATACGATAATTCTCTATAGAATATTCAAAAATCGTCAATCCTAAGTGCCTGGGACCACAGATTTTTTTAAAATTCAATTATTTTCTGTTAGAGCAGATCATGACCTACTCAAAATAAGTTTCCCTTAGAATGGCCGGTGTTTAGGAGCTCCAGGAAAATTCCGGGAAATTCGATATACGATAATTCTCTATAGAATATTTAAAAATCGTCAATCCTAAGTGCCTGGGACCACAGATTTTTTTAAAATTCAATTATTTTCTGTTAGAGCAGATCATGACCTACTCAAAATAAGTTTCCCTTAGAATGGCCGGTGTTTAGGAGCTCCAGGAAAATTCCGGGAAATTCGATATGCGATAATTCTCTATAGAATATTCAAAAATCGTCAATCCTAAGTGCCTGGGACCACAGAATTTTTTAAAACTGATTTATTTTCTGTTAGAGTAGATCATGACCTACTCAAAATAAGTTTCCCTTAGAATGGCCGGTGCTTAAGAACTCCAGGATAATTCCGGGAAACTCGATATACGATAATTCTCTATAGAATATTCAAAAATCGTCAATCCTAAGTGCCTGGGACCACAGAATTTTTTAAAATTGATTTATTTTCTGTTAGAGTAGATCATGACCTACTCAAAATAAGTTTCCCTTAGAATGGCCGGTGTTTAGGAGCTCCAGGAAAATTCCGGGAAATTCGATATACGATAATTCTCTATAGAATATTCAAAAATCGTCAATCCTAAGTGCCTGGGACCACAGATTTTTTTAAAATTCAATTATTTTCTGTTAGAGCAGATCATGACCTACTCAAAATAAGTTTCCCTTAGAATGGCCGGTGCTTAAGAACTCCAGGAAAATTCCGGGAAACTCGATATACGATAATTCTCTATAGAATATTCAAAAATCGTCAATCCTAAGTGCCTGGGACCACAGATTTTTTTAAAATTCATTTATTTTCTGTTAGAGCAGATCATGACCTACTCAAAATAAGTTTCCCTTAGAATGGCCGGTGTTTAGGAGCTCCAGGAAAATTCCGGGAAATTCGATATGCGATAATTCTCTATAGAATATTCAAAAATCGTCAATCCTAAGTGCCTGGGACCACAGAATTTTTTAAAACTGATTTATTTTCTGTTAGAGTAGATCATGACCTACTCAAAATAAGTTTCCCTTAGAATGGCCGGTGCTTAAGAACTCCAGGATAATTCCGGGAAACTCGATATACGATAATTCTCTATAGAATATTCAAAAATCGTCAATCCTAAGTGCCTGGGACCACAGAATTTTTTAAAATTGATTTATTTTCTGTTAGAGTAGATCATGGCCTACTCAAAATAAGTTTCCCTTAGAATGGCCGGTGCTTAAGAACTCCAGGATAATTCCGGGAAACTCGATATACGATAATTCTCTATAGAATATTCAAAAATCGTCAATCCTAAGTGCCTGGGACCACAGAATTTTTTAAAACTGATTTATTTTCTGTTAGAGTAGATCATGACCTACTCAAAATAAGTTTCCCTTAGAATGGCCGGTGCTTAAGAACTCCAGGATAATTCCGGGAAATTCGATATACGATAATTCTCTATAGAATATTCAAAAATCGTCAATCCTAAGTGCCTGGGACCACAGATTTTTTTAAAATTCATTTATTTTCTGTTAGAGCAGATCATGACCTACTCAAAATAAGTTTCCCTTAGAATGGCCGGTGTTTAGGAGCTCCAGGAAAATTCCGGGAAATTCGATATACGATAATTCTCTATAGAATATTTAAAAATCGTCAATCCTAAGTGCCTGGGACCACAGATTTTTTTAAAATTCAATTATTTTCTGTTAGAGCAGATCATGACCTACTCAAAATAAGTTTCCCTTAGAATGGCCGGTGTTTAGGAGCTCCAGGAAAATTCCGGGAAATTCGATATACGATAATTCTCTATAGAATATTTAAAAATCGTCAATCCTAAGTGCCTGGGACCACAGATTTTTTTAAAATTCAATTATTTTCTGTTAGAGCAGATCATGACCTACTCAAAATAAGTTTCCCTTAGAATGGCCGGTGTTTAGGAGCTCCAGGAAAATTCCGGGAAATTCGATATGCGATAATTCTCTATAGAATATTCAAAAATCGTCAATCCTAAGTGCCTGGGACCACAGATTTTTTTAAAATTCATTTATTTTCTGTTAGAGCAGATCATGACCTACTCAAAATAAGTTTCCCTTAGAATGGCCGGTGTTTAGGAGCTCCAGGAAAATTCCGGGAAATTCGATATACGATAATTCTCTATAGAATATTCAAAAATCGTCAATCCTAAGTGCCTGGGACCACAGATTTTTTTAAAATTCATTTATTTCCTGTTAGAGCAGATCATGACCTACTCAAAATAAGTTTCCCTTAGAATGGCCGGTGTTTAGGAGCTCCAGGAAAATTCCGGGAAATTCGATATGCGATAATTCTCTATAGAATATTCAAAAATCGTCAATCCTAAGTGCCTGGGACCACAGATTTTTTTAAAATTCATTTATTTTCTGTTAGAGCAGATCATGACCTACTCAAAATAAGTTTCCCTTAGAATGGCCGGTGTTTAGGAGCTCCAGGAAAATTCCGGGAAATTCGATATACGATAATTCTCTATAGAATATTCAAAAATCGTCAATCCTAAGTGCCTGGGACCACAGATTTTTTTAAAATTCATTTATTTCCTGTTAGAGCAGATCATGACCTACTCAAAATAAGTTTCCCTTAGAATGGCCGGTGTTTAGGAGCTCCAGGAAAATTCCGGGAAATTCGATATACGATAATTCTCTATAGAATATTCAAAAATCGTCAATCCTAAGTGCCTGGGACCACAGATTTTTTTAAAATTCATTTATTTCCTGTTAGAGCAGATCATGACCTACTCAAAATAAGTTTCCCTTAGAATGGCCGGTGTTTAGGAGCTCCAGGAAAATTCCGGGAAATTCGATATACGATAATTCTCTATAGAATATTCAAAAATCGTCAATCCTAAGTGCCTGGGACCACAGATTTTTTTAAAATTCATTTATTTTCTGTTAGAGCAGATCATGACCTACTCAAAATAAGTTTCCCTTAGAATGGCCGGTGTTTAGGAGCTCCAGGAAAATTCCGGGAAATTCGATATACGATAATTCTCTATAGAATATTCAAAAATCGTCAATCCTAAGTGCCTGGGACCACAGAATTTTTAAAAATTATATTTTCTGTTACAGTTTTTGAGACAAAAATAACAGTTTGAGTCATTTACAAGCTGTCGTTCCGTGAGCATTTCTTTTAAGAGATGAGTGTCGATAGCAACATTTACGTCATTACATTCCATTCTGTTTTCAAATGAATAAAAAATGCTGCTCAAGCTATGGAATTGATTAATTCGAATTTTAAGTGAACATTCTGTGAGTAACAGTAAAAAAGTGGTTAGCAAGATTTCATGGCGGAAATTTTAGTCTTGCGGACGATCCACGTCCAGGTGCAGTAAAACAAACTCCAAACAACCAAATTTCTATCGCGAGGGCATCCATCAACTACCCAATAGATGTCAAAGTATCAGAGATAGCGATGGTGAATATTTCGATAATTAACCTTTGTGTAAAACAAGTATATTTTCTAATAAAGTTGAATTTGACCGAAAAAAGCCAAGTTTCTACTTGAACACCTAATATACAACGTATTAATGTTTTATAAGTAATATTTTTTTACAGCAAGAAACGTAATAAACGAATAAAAAAATTAAATTTTTGTTTAATATGAATTTTATGTATTATTTACACTAACACTTTCATATTTATCTAGGAATAGGAAATACTTCACATATCTCCATACACGCGTGAAGTTTTTCCTAAAAAAAATCCTAAAATATTTGTTTTGTCTTTTAGGAAAAACTTCCCGTGTATATTAAAAAAGGCATTTCTTATTTCACTTTTATAATGTTTTAATATATGTACCCATAAAATGAATTAATAATATACCTAAGCCTTTTTTAATTCATTTTGGAAATGAATTAAGATATAAATTATAAAATGAAACAAAAAGTGAAAATGTACTAATATCTATTATATTTATGTTATTATCATTATGTATGCGTGTTTTTTTCGGGTAAAATGTCTAACGGAATTGAATATGGTTTATTCTCTGATGATAATAAAAAAAAGGAAAATGGGAATAACAGTCATATAATATTATAAACGCGAATAACCAAGTATCAGGAAATAAAGTAAATAAATTCTGTACTGAAAAGCAGAAGTCGCTTATGTGCATTTTAGTAGTTTTGAGAAAATGAAGGTTAAAGTTTTAAAATCAAATGTAAATACATTGAGAGTATTAAACATATTACCTCATAACTTTTTTATTTTTTACCCGATTTTCACCAAAATTTGATACAATCTAAATAGTAGACAAATTTAATTATTTATGTGAAATTCAGAAAAACCGCTTAAAGTCACTTAAGCGACTTTTGCTTTTAAGGCTGTTTTCCAAACGATACTTATTTGATACTTATTGACTTATTTGGCCGCCATTTTAAATAAGTAAGTAAAGTCATTCCAATTGATTTAGCTTACTTATTTTGACAGCTGCATCAAAAGAACAAAAATGCGCAATATTTACTGCACAGCGATTTTTTTTTTTTAAATTTATTATATTAAATTTATTATTCTTGGGATAATTTTATTTTAATTATATGTATTTTAAATTTATGTTATTTGTGTTTGTGGTTTTTACATACATATGCATTATAATAAACATACATATGCATAACATAAACCAATAGCTTAACCCTTTCACTCGTACTGTACACAATTGCGTACATCACTTTAAACCTAATTTTTGGGATTCAATACACTAATAATGGATTTTTAAGTGTTATTATGTTGGCTCTTAGTCTTAAGCTACCAAAAAAGGATATTTAGCGCGAAAAATATTATAAAATTTCAGAATTACTCAGTTAAGCAAAATAACAGGCGTTTTAAAATAAATGACGAATCAAAGGGTTAAAGTATTTTTTGACATTTAAAAATTAGATTTTTGGGTAAGAGAGAGATAGAAAATAAGTTACCTCGCCAAGTTACTTATTTGAATTAGACAGGTTCCATAAATAAATATCCGTTTGGAATACAGCCTAAGTAAAGGTTTACGTTTCATTATTCCTTAATGAAAATAAGCACTGATCATGAGCGATTTTAGTTCGTTTTTAAAATATGTAAAAATTAAACAAAAAAGTTAACAAATCAGGCCTTCATACCTTCATTAATGAAAACAAGCACTGATCATGAGCGACTCCAATTCGTTTCCAAAATACGTAAAAAATTAAGCAAAAAATTAAAAATTAATTAACTTTTAATTAGTTAACAAATTATTTAATTTTTTACATATTTCAAAACTGAATTAAAATCGCTCATGATCAGTGTTTACTTTCATTAATGAAAACATAAAAATCTAATTAAGTTAACTTTTTAATTTAAATTTTTTTTAACGCATTTTAATTCATTTTATAAAATGAATTAAAAAAGGCCCTTTTCTAATTCTTTTCGCATATCTTTTCTCAGATAGCCGTTTTAATTCGTGCAGCCAGAATCTTCTATGATTTCGAATATTTCACAAAAAACAATAGAAAAAAGAAATCCAATGAAACGTAAATATAAAACAATTTTTTACTAGAGACGCATTTAAATTATGTTAGTATTAATTTTGTAACAAGGTGAATTTAGTACATTTTCTTCCAAACACGCATTTCTGATTTTTGTTAAAAAAATAAATTACGATTTATGTTTAAAAAATGAAATAATATATGCCTTTTTTAATTCATTTTCAAAATGAATTCAGATATGTGTTTATAAAATGAAATAACAAAAGCCTTTCTTAATTCATTTTACGTTTTTCTCGTTTTTACGTTTTTCGTCAAATTCGCCTTTTTTAATTCAGAAAATTTGTTTAAAAAAATGAATTAAAAAAGGCGCAGGTGTTTCATACAAAAATCAACATTTTTAATTCATTTTTAAAGACCTTTTTTAATTCAGCCTTTTTTAATTCGGTACCCCTTTATATACATATTTCAATTTCTTCCATTCGATCCATTATACTGCCCTTTGGAAGTTTGTGTAGAATTATAAGGTTATTTTGTAAATTTGTGTATGAATGTTTTTCTGTATAAAGATGTTCTGCATAATTAGATTTAAAATTTGTGGTATCATTTGCCCTGTTGATTTCCTGCGTATGTTCTAAAACCCTCTGATGGAATGAACGCCCGGTCTGGCCGATGTAAAATTTTGAACAGTCATTACACGTTCATTTGTAGACTCCACTGTCTAAAACGTTTTTTTGAAATGTACCCAGTTTTCTTTGTAATTTGTTGCTTGTTTTATAGGCCATATTGTATCCATATTGGGTTAGAATTTTATCCATTATTTTTCTGTATTTTTCATTGTACTCCATTCCGATATATTTTTTTATTGTATTCTCTATACCTCTACTATCATCGTACATTGTTGTGAATTGTTGTTGTCGCATTTTTTGTCTCATTTTAGAATTGATGTGTTGTACTAAATTTTCGTCATATCCATTTTTCACTGCAATCGTTTTTATTGTGTCTAACTCTTCCATATAATTGTTTTCATTCATTGGAATATTATTCAATCGGTATTTCATATGACTATACAACTCATTGGAAAATAAACCAAACAGATAGTTAAATTTTCCTTAGTTACGCTGTATAACATCGATTATTTGCGTTGCTAAGTTGTGTTTCGCGAAACACAACTAGTTGTGTTTCGGCCGCAAACAAATAAATCATATCATCCATGAAAATAAACAAACAATTAATATTTTTGATATTTGACATGGTTGATTCGTTGTATAGTCTTAACATATACAACTCGAGTTTCGAAAATTATCTGAATATACAGTTGCGGACTCGATGTGTTACCTAAGAAGCACAACTCCACCTGCGGTGTCGTTGAGTTTCCTAAGCAACACATCTCGTCCTATCAACTGTATATTCGATTATTTTCGAACCTCTTGTTGTATAACTAGTGATTATATGCCGAATATTTTTGTTGTGGTGGATGATACGATGTTTTGTCTATTGTTTGGTCTGATTGAGTTAATTTTTTAAATATTTTAAATTCGTGGTTTTGACGAACTTGAGTCACTTGATTGGAATCATATGTTTTTAAATTGTAATGTCGAACAAGCCATTGATAAATTTTACGAAATTTTATACGGTTTTATTAAACCCAGCAATCGTGCTGGTGTTCATTTAAAATTTCCAATTTGGTAGTCAAATAAATTGATTAAATTAATTCGTCTAAAAGAAAATGATTATGTAATTTTTTCTAATTTGCGTAAGCGTGTTAAATATGAAATTGGCAAGTGTTCCTCAAACTATTTGAAATATGTTGAATGTCATATTAAGCAGAACGCTAAGTTAATCTTGAACTATAGTCAGTCTCTTCAGATAATCTGGAACTATAGTCAGTCTCAGAGCTGGTTACAATCATATCTTTTGGGACGTACACAACAGGTCAAATTCAATGGATTTTTGTCATGGACCATTGTTGCTAAGTGGGGGGTGCCTCAGGGTTCCACCCTTGGCCCCCTTTTATTTATTATTTTTATCAACGATTTACCAACCGTTCTGTCTACACTATACTTACTTTACGCTGATGATCTGAACATTTTTACCAATCTTAATGACGCCACTGACTGTTCTCGACTTCAGTCTGATTTGCAAAATCTTTCATTGTGGTCGAAGGCTAATAAGCTAAAACTTCATATCAGTAAATCTATTGTAATTTCATATACGCGCAAACTTAACTACTTAACAACATTAATGATACTGTTTAAGTTAGGGTGTCCGATATCAATAATCTGGGTGTAATATTTGATTCTAAATTCAAATTTGATCTCCATATAGCAGCCGTCTGTGCTAAAGCACATAGATTACTTGGGTTTATTTTCAGACGTGGTAAAGAATTTCGTGATCCCAATGTTTTTATTACGTTATTTAAAAGCTTAGTGCGTATAGCTATGAAGTTAGCCTTAAAATATTTGAACTTCAATCGCTTGAGACCAGAAGGCTTCTGCTTGATGAAACATTCCTTTATAAATTAATTAACAACTTGTGCGAAGCGTCCTCGTTATCATGTTTGAATTTCTATGCACCCTTTCATAGAGTTAGAAGCGCAATGTTATTTATTCCGATTTCCGACCTTTTCAAGAACCAATCTTGGTTTTGCGAACCCTCTATCAAGATTGCAGTCAAATCATTTGAGTTTTTACTTGATTGTGATTTATTTTTGCTTTCACAAAGTTAGTTTAGATCTGCGATCCTCAGCACTGTTTCAACGTTTGGTTCCTAGTCGCGGGTTTAGTGGATGTCCAGTAAATGTGCATGTGTGTGTTTCTACATGAGTTGGATCTAATGTTTCTTATTGAGGGTTGACTGGCTTTATGTGGAGGCATATACATGCACTTTTGTTAATTTCTGTTTTATTTGATTATTATTAATATTGTAATTGTATTTAATTAAGTTTTGGTTTTCTAATTGATTTATTATAAAACTTTTTTGTGCTATTTTTTGTGCATAATTGGACTTTTGTCTGTCCGCTGCCCAATTTTTGGTATAATAAAAAAATAAAATAAAATGATATATTTAATACTTACAAAAATTCTATTATACTGGGTGATTTCAATGTTAATTATTTATTGGCTAATGATTTATCAACACAAAAACTTGAATGTAGTGTTCTTTCTAATAGTTTTGGTATATTGAATCCTCGTCTCTAAATTGTATACAAGAATGTCCAATTCACCTTCTATTTTAGATTATGGACTACTTATCACGGATTTAAGTTTTTACAGGTATACTCCTGACAGCTTGGACGTATCATGCTCAGGCCATAAAGCTATTGTTTTAGATTTCTATTTTCAATCCTATCGAAATTTTAATTTACCAGAGGCGACTAAAATGACAATCGATCATTAAAATATTTCAAAAACTTTAAGTGATGGTGTTTTTCCGACTAACGTTGACTTTTCCAGTCTCATTGCTTATTTAACCGATTTAATACGTAGACAAACAATCACTGGTGCGAATAAAAAATAAAAATAAACTTTTGATCAACAGTGAAATTTTACAGTTAATTTCTTGCAGGGACACATTTTATCGTCTACATAAAAATTCTCTGAGAACTCTTATTTCAAAGACCAATTCTCGTTTTTCAGAAATTTGGTTACCAATAAGAACAAATTTTTAAGAAGTAATATGTTGGTGACTAGTTTAGGCAGAATAATTTTGACTATCGAAAAAATTGGAATTGGTTCAATCGTATTATTTTTAATCGTACAAAGACAATTAACCCTATATACTAATATTTGATCACTCTGATAAGTTATTGGAACCTTTCGCGGTAGTTAACATTTTTAATAGACACTTCATTGAAGTGTCTTCTAATTGCTTTGACCAACACTCAACCACAAATTTTGAAGTTATCCATAGTTTCAGACATTATGCTATATATAACTGCTTTGAACCCATTTCATTATCAAAGTAAGATATATTTGCGTTTAATTGATAAAATTATTAGCTCACTTAATACTAAATCTGCTAACCGATATGATTTAACATCAGTAAAGTTTTTGCAAATTCATAGTTTATTAAAAGAAGCAGTGGTTTCTCCCATTCCCAAATCTGGAAGCAGGAAAATGTGTTCTAATTACAGGCCTATTTCAGTCCTTGCCATCATATTTTAGATTTGGCAATTTTAACAAGAGCTATCTTTTTTTAAGTAACTGGGATTGGTAATTGATGAAAAACTAAATTGGTCGCTGCATATTAACAAACTATACAAAACTATTTCCCTCATATCATTTCTATTACGACGCATTTGCCACTATATTAATTCTGAATCTGCGTGGTTAGTCTATTTTGCGTTCGTCAAATACCCAGACTTAACACCTCATATTTGCTATACAGCGAAAACATTTACCTATTGCTGTTTTAGGTGATTTTGATTAACTGATTTTCATTTTTAAGGCGGCAATTAACAATTTAACTAAATGTAATTACAATTTCCAAAGAGCTAGCGACGTTCATATATATAATATACGGTCAAATCAAAGCTACTATATAACATCTCATCGGACCAATAGGGACTCGAATAATGTTTTTTATAGGGACTTGATTTTGTTCAATGAATTGCCCGATGAAGTTAGAAAGGAAACACGCATTGGCCACCTTAAATCATCTGTTAAGATTTTTATTTATAATAAATGGCTAAATTTGATTTCAATAAGAAAAGGAACTTAAGACATTAATCAATTTATTTACCGACCAAACGGCTCAGTAGTTAAAGCTATAGGTAGTTTTGATTGTAACGACTCTGACGTTACCATCTGTACCGGGATGCAGCTCGACTATTTTACCCATTAGCCACATGCATGGGGGTAAATTACCATCTTTAATTAGTACTACATTGCCGAGATTTATATTTGGTTGATTTTTGTGCCAATTACTTGCGTTTGCGTGCTGTATTCAAGTGTTCAAGATGCCGTCTTTACCAAATTTGATTCATCTGTTGTAAACCTTCACTTTTTGAGATATTTGCAAATTTAATTTTCTGACTAACAGAAGTTGCCACTCCCGGTTGGCTGATTTTGCACTAACGGTCAATCAACATGAGTTTTAGTAACTCACATTTATTTCCCTGATTGATATCGACACATTTGTTAGAACATCTTTAGGTTTTGTTTATTTACATCGAACGGTTTAAATGATCCTCATATCAAACATAAAAATGCATTCTACGTACACATAGATATGGAGCTGATATATATGAAAAAAATCTTTAACCTTTCTTATCAGTTACGTACACATAACATCAAGATGAAATAAAAGATATGTGTATATCTCTTCAGCAATGCAGACCGACTCAAAATGTACAGTTTCGTGTTACATACCAAATAACGGCAAACATCGTAAAGCGCTTTCCACAAAATATTCTCGAATCATTTTCAGAAAAACACTCACACAATAGTTAAAATTTGTATATTCAGTATGGATTGTATTGGGACAATATCCGAACATTTATCGCGTCTCTCTAAGTATCCCTATACTACAGCATAGCCTAATAAATTCAGATTTTATTAAATTATTATTTTGCAAGCACTGCTAAAAGAAACAACTCAATAAAATTTTATTATTCTAAAAGTCCAGCTCATTGTCTGGACGACAAAAAGTCATATTTGTACAAATGTGTATAGAATGTAACAGATACGTTTTTTGTAAAAGTATTGGTTTACCATATCGTGTGTGTATATACAATATTAGAGACTAACAAAACAAAAATTGATACAGTTCAGTATTCTTTGATGATTTTCCATATTGTTATTTGGGTCAATCGACCATGAAAATAAGAAATCTATTTTCTTCAAGCCATTTCGATTCGTTTAACATTTTTTTTATTTTTTAGTTTAGTTTTTAACCAAAATAAGAAAATCTACTATAATTTTTTATCATCTATATAGAATGGAGAAATTTAAAATCTAGCTCCATGATTATATCGGGGGTAGTTGAGTTTTCATCTCAATTTATCCAATCTGGTGAATACCGAAATAATGTACAATTTTTCCGCATCATCATACTGTTATTATCATTGCCATTCATCGTTTGTTTTGCTTCACGATTTTTCTTTAAATTTCATTCAAAAATTCTTTTGAAAAAGTGTTTTTGTTTAATTTTGAATATTTTTGGGCCGATTAGCTCTACTATCTTTTGTTGTCCGTATTTATGTGTAATATTAAGATTGATATTCAAATATACATTACACTTGGTTGATGTACATATATGTTACATACCTTTAGGATAACAAAAAAGAAGATATATAAGAAAATATTTATCAATCCTTAACATAAAACTAATTTAATTCGGTGAGTTATGAGTCAAATCCTATTTTGCTTGGTAAATATAAACACTGTATGTGAAGAGATTGAATTAAAGACACCAATTTGTCTTCTTTTCACTTATATAAAATGGGTATAAGAAAAATATCCTTAATCGTTATTATCCTTATACACATACATAGTTTAAAGTTATGGTATTTGGTTATTACAGAATTTTACAAAATGGAGCATTATAATCTAATACGTTCATTCTATTTATATCGTCGTCTTTTAAAAATTTAAATGACAAAAGGATCTGATTTTATTTGGTTACTTTCATACCAAAGATTTAGCATTGCAATATCGAAACATAAATAAATTTATTTCTTGTCGTAAATATAGGCTGTAATAATGAAATTATTTGCATCGGTGTGAGAGTCAGTTGGAAAAGGGTAACACAATTTAAAATTTGTGTAATACTAAAACTGTATATTAGGACGCTGAAATTGCTTGTTTTTTTTTAAAGACCCCTATTTAAAAGTAAAAAAGCTTAAAATTTATGAAATATAAATAAAAACACTTCAGTTCAATATGTTGTCGGGCGAAATCTGATTTTTCCGTGCCGTACTTTCAAAGCTAAGTTATACAAGATTTTTCCTAAGAAAAAATGTTGGTCACCCAAGTCTGTTTATTAGTCTATTTACACGAGTATTGTATGGATATACTTCGGTACCCAGAAAAAATGTTAATCCAAGAGTTGCTCAATGTGTGCTATAATTGACACATTGGACCTAGGTGATGTTTATTTCCAGAAGAATGGCACTATGTGAGGTACGGAAAATCCTGTACGAACGAAATTGCAAATTATATATATATATACCAGAAAAATGGACACAAAATTCACCGAACTTGCATGCTATACAGGGTGAGGAAGAAGTATGGAAGCCCCTAAAAATCTCGCAGCGTTCGGTTAAAAAAAAAATGAGCAAGGTGTATTCTTAAGTAATTTTCAACAAGGAATTTAATGGTGAGCTTGGTTGTGACCCTTAACTTCATCGTCAATGTCATTTGGAGGTTAAGGTCATTTTTCAAAATTAGAACCCTCATTTTTGATGACAGAATCGAAAAGAGCGGGAAATTTTAATTCAAATCTGTATTGAGGACTGGGCTTAACGTAACCTCTACGCGTCAAATAGAGATCATATTATGCTAGATGACAAGAGCGCTGATAATTTTGAGGATCCTCTCAAGATATCACCTATAAGATTTTCACACAAATGTTGTCAGGTTTGATCAGTTCGATCTGATTAGCTTTTGAAAGTTGAAGTATGAAGTTGGGACCTATCATTCAAATTTTGTAAGTAAATAAATTAAATAAAAAGATTAATTGTTAGGAAGTATACTACAAAAAAATAATGGTTGGTTCTGAAATCCAATCCTAACACTAAACGTTCCAAATCATTGGAAAATCTGTTGTACGTCTAATCGTAAATATTCCACCAAAAGTTCGTGTAAAAAGGTATTCTGATATCTTAATATGGGTTGAAAATGATTCAGATTTTCAGAAAAAAATCGCATCCTCTTCTGAGAATTTAGTGGATAACTTTAATATTAAGATCACAACAATAGTCATTTCCTCATCTTTTAAGAGACAAGTTTCGGAGCTAAAGTTCCACTGACCAATCCAAATCTACCACTAAATCCAAAGCTTATATAGATTTAGTTATGGTAAACAATTTATATATATTTGAGGCAAGCTAAGACCTAAGACTTAGACAGAATATACCTAAAAAAACATATTTTCAAAAAGAAATCATTCTAATGGGATTCTCTACATGTCAGGTGGTCGGGAATGTTGACATGAGTGCGAGTGAGTGGGTAGGATGAAATGTGTGTGAGAGAGAGAGCGTATATCGGCGATCGGCTGAGTATGAAGCGTACTGCGGTGCGATTGGCTCTTGCAAGACCACTTGACATAGTAGGCATGCAGCTCTCCTGTTACAAAACATTTTGGAATAGTTAAAAGAGATATATGTGTGCGTCATATAAAACAGGCGTTTTACCATAAGCTCCATTCAAACCGGCTTCTTTATGTTGACGATATGAAGATATGAGGCTTGAGGAATCACAATTTTGTAATAAAGCACTATAAGATAATCTTTGGTGATTAAACTCCATCAGATCTATACGTAAATGTTATTTTTTCATTTTCCAAGAAAAATTTAAAATGCAAAATTTCTAATCCAACTGGAATCAGTGGGTGTAATCGTTTACATCTATTGAAGAGCTTACCAGGAAGGAATAAATGAACAGATCCATTTGCTATTATTTCACTTTCAACAGTAATATTCATTAGTCCACAGTCTGCTATAAATTTCAATACAGCTTTGAAATATGCAAGCCCAAGCATAGATCCTAAATGACTAAATATGTATGTTATCGAATACTGGCTGCTCACTAGATTGGACTTGCGTTACAACGCAACTTTAGCGATAGCTAAATCGTATATAAGAAATAGGGTATACACCATCAGGTTCACGAGTTCACGACACTTAAGGCTATTATTCCTCATTAGTGGCATCTTGCGACAATCCCTGTGAAATTCATGTTATTGATTTGAACAATAAATTACTCAACCGAGCAAAAGCGATATGACGTAACAAAAAAATTAAAATTTGGTATTCCTCCCCACCGTTGAGAAATGGCGTACACACCAATAGAGTCAAGGCACTTAAGGCTATTATTCCCTATTAGTGGCATCTGGCGACAATCCCTGTAAAGTTCATGATATTGAGTTGAACAATAAATTACTCAACCAAGCAAAAGCGATATAACGTAACAAAAAAATTTAAATTTCGTATTCCTCCCCACCGTTGAGAAATGGGCTATACACCATTAGGGTCAAGGTTTTTAAGGCAATTATTCCCCATTAATGGCATCTTGCGACAATCATTGTGAAATTCATGTTATTGATTTGAACAATAAATTACTCAACCGAGCAAAAGCGATATGACGTAACAAAAAAATTAAAATTTGGTATTCCTCCCCACCGTTGAGAAATGGGGTATACACCATTAGGTTCACGACACTTAAAGCTCTTATTTCCAATTAGTGGCATCTTGCGACAATCCCTGTGAAATTCATGATATTTAGTTGAACAATAAATTACTCAACCAAGCAAAGGCGATATGACGTAACAAAAAAATTAAAATTTGGTGTTCCTGGTTACCACCATTAGATTCACGACACTTAAGGCTATTATTCCCCACTAATGGCATCTTGCGACAATCCCTACTGCCTATACTCGCCTCCTAAGGCTATTAATTTCCATCAATGGGATCTTACGGTAGTCGCTTTGCCCATTCCACAATGCCCATTCTTTGCAATAATAAATATGACGTAATAAATATTACAAGGAAACTGATATAATATTAGTGGTATTTTGTTGAGAAAAAATTAATTCGAATTATTTTGGACTTAATTTGACACCAACAAAATAGACATGGAATTATTTTTTGGAGTTATTTTTACTTTTCCCACTATAACGAAGTTATATTGGGTAAGTATTGTAATCGCAAAAAAAATTTTGTTCCAGATTTTCACATTTCTCGACGAATTAGGTTATCAGGACTCAGCGATCAGAAAAATGTCGTGTCCGTCCTTCCGTCCTTCCAGTCGCACATTTTTATTATTTTTGTTTTGCCTCCCATTCTCACAAATATTGATAATTTTGATCGAAATTTTGTACAAAGATAGGTTTTAGTAATAAGCAGTTTGTGTTAACTTTTAGGTCCATTCGAGTATAGAATAGCGGGGGTTGCAGTGGAAGAGAAAACTGCCAAACAGATTTTCTCAAAAACGGGACCGACGATTTGTTTGTTATGTTGATGATAAATTTGACAATTCATTCTTTATGATAAAATTATTTATTTTCATGATAAAATTAATAGATTACCGTGTAATATGGAATTTAAACTTCTAAATTTACCTAAAATACTTTGCTGGTGGCAAATAATATCATCAATATTTAAAAATAATTATATCTAGTGAGCTTTTTAATATAGCAAGATAACCATTCCCGTTTCTATGACATTGAAATTTCTGTGACGTTTTTTATTGGCATTTTAAGACATTTTAATGATTGATAATTCGATGACATGTTGATCGATGGATTATTTGTGAATTGCTTTAATTAAATCGCCTTTATAGTTATTATTTCTGAGTAATAAATTCTCTTGTTACAAATAACTATGGGACGCTTTAAAATAATATCACGCCATTAGAGTGGAGCTGGTTTAGGAGAGCTGGGAGATATATAAAATGAAATGCTATATGACAAGGAAGTGAGATTTGGTAACAAAAAAAGATGGCGACTCTTGAATAAATCGGACGTATTTATTGATGTGCTCAAATTAAATTAATAATAATAATTATAAATCGGTAGTGAATATAAAGTAATCCTTATAATATTACACCTGCATATATTATGTTTAGAAGAATCACAAAATACCTATAGTTTATGTGAATTATTGATAGTTCCAGTTAATTTTGAGAATGCTGTTTACAATATTCTAATCTGGAAAACAAAACGTATTTAAAATGGACACAATACAAATTGTTCATATTACAAATTGTATAAATTATATTGAATTGTTAAAATAAACTTTACGAAACTTAATATAATCTGAAATATATAGTGTTATAGTGATTCTATAGTGTTCGATATTAATAACTTAGCCACCATACGCTGTGACCTGTATTTATGACTCCAATACCGGTATTCTTCTTTACACATAAATGTGACTACGCAAATATTGAATTACGGTAAAACAAATTGGATTCAAACTGCATTAATCCACATCACCATTAATTTTCGGGACTACAATACCAAAAGTGCTTTAATGGCAAAGGTAAGAGAACTTGGACCAATATTTGTAAATCAATTACTACCTGAACCGGACTCAGATAACCCGGCAAGAAAAGTCTTCATTGGAGATAGGTTAACCAGTTACTTTTCAAAGCTTCATTCTGAATGTCGGAAAAAGAAAAATGAGAAAATATTATCATCGGTCTATTTTACAAATGGAATTCTTTTTGTCAAAATAAGAAACACCGACGACACGTCATCTTCACCTGTTATTATTAAGTCTTCAGCTGATCTTATTAACAAAATTAGACAACATCACGACAACAATCGAAATCCTAAGGGGAATATGTAGCACATCAATGAAAATCATGCACCGTAAAACAAATACAACACAACAAGCACATTCCAATTACAAATTACTCATTCATTGAATCATTGTTATTTTTTTTATTTTTTTATTTTTTATTATTGCTTATTACTTTTCTTTTTTTTTTTCTTATTGTTGAATTATATCGAAATATTATATAATTACATTTCTGTTTAATTAATATTTATTCAATATATTAAAAAAAAATTTTTATTATAAATTGTAGATAAGCTGAATTTGAGTTTGAGCAAAATGAATCTGGATGATGTCAGCTGTTTGGATGATCATATCTCAATCGGTTACGAAACGGGTTTTTGTACTGGTAATGACAAAGATTCAATTAATTTTATTTATGTGAATGCAAATAGTATACGTAACAAATACGATCGTATAGTAAGTCTCATTAAATCAGTAGGTAGTGCGATTCACGTAGTCGCTATCACAGAAACTTGGCTTTACGAGAATGAAAATAGATTCTATGAAATTCCGGGATATACTAGTTATCATTCGAATAGACCTGAAGTAGCTAACATTGGTAGAGGTGGAGGGGCATGTCTCTATATTAAGGATGATTTATCGGGAAGTATTGTGAACAAGATAAACATGGATGGAATACAATTGATTTCAGTTAAGCTAATTGAAGCTAAATTTAATGTGGTATGCTTTTATCGATCACAGATAGTCACAAATTCTTCTTTACTAGAATTTATGGAAACGCTTTTGCCACAGTGTAAAAATAGCCTTCTACTCGGTGATTTTAATTTAAATATTCTGAACACTACAGAAAGATGTACCAAGTTATATTTAGAGATGATACACTCATATGGTTTTGTTATACTTAACAAAATACATCCCTCCTTTTCTACACGTGACTCTAACAGCATTGGCACCATTATTGACCACATTATTACTGATATTGTAGATATACATTACAGATTTGGTGTTAAGGACATTGCTAATGAGGGTTGTGGAGATCACAAATTATTATCCCTCAATATCCAAGTTAGTCATCAAAAATATAAAATTCCAACTAGCTTTGAGATTCTCGATTATGGAAGACTATCAAGGGAAATAGTACGGTTAAATCTATGTCAATATAACAGCCTAGATGAGCTAGCATCTGAATTAAGCAGAATTATTTCTAGGAACAAAAGAAGGATTTTCTTAGTAAATAACAAATTGCGGCAGCCTTGGATGACCAGCGAAATTGTATCCTTAATAAAAAAAGAAAAGAAATTTTTTCAATTGGCGCGGCAATTTCCAAATAGTGAATATGTCAGCACTCAGCATAAACATTATAAAAAACTCGTAGCTACGAAAATTCGTAACTCAAAGTTAGCTTTTTTTGGCAACAAATTTGTGAATTATTTCGATAATTCCAAAAAATATTGGAGTGTCATCAAGGAAGTGGTATTTCATCAATCAAGTCAAAGGAAACGAGCTGCAATATACTTGGAAAGTGGAAATGACTTAGTATCTCACCAGTTTGAAGTGGCATCGACTTTTGGGGCCCATTTTGCAAGTGTTGGTAATGATCTGAACAGCCGTGCAGCATCTAATTCAATAACCGCAGTCTGCCAACCTCTTGCTGCTTCATTTAGGAGTGCACAGTTTCCTCTCTTGTTAGGAAGCACCTCAAATGAAGAAATAAATAATATCGTGAACGGCCTAAACTTTTCGGCAGCAATAGGTTTAGATGGAATTTCGGTTAAATTTATAAAGAAATTTTCGCAACAACTCATACCAATACTAACTAAATTAATTAACAAATCATTAGAGAGCTCTGTTTTTCCTAACAAGCTAAAATTGGCAAAAATTATCCCCGTTTTCAAAAGCGGAAGTAAAACTCAAGCTGAAAACTATCGCCCGATATCCATACTGAACTCATTATCAAAAATATATGAAACTGTCATTAATTCCAGATTGGCCGATTTTATTGAAGCAAATAATATCCTTTCAGAAAGGCAATACGGGTTTACTAAATCGTCGAACACCACTGCTGCATGTCTTGATCTTAATGACTTTGTGAGTACTAATTTAGATAAAAAAAACTTTGTCTCTTGTTTGTTCTTGGATATAAGAAAAGCGTTTGATTCTGTGAGTCACTCTCTATTGATAACTAAACTCAGCAATATCGGCATATCTTCCCAACAATTAAATCTATTTAGAAATTATCTTGAGAATAGGTCCCAAGTAGTTGCAATTGGTGATCAACTAAGCCCACCTCAAACAATTTGCAGGGGCGTCCCACAGGGATCAATACTTGGACCTCTACTGTTCAATATATTTATTAATGACTTTACTGAACTAAACTTAGCTGGTGAAATTCAGTTATATGCTGATGATGCAGTAGTTAAATATAGTTGTGAGAGTTTGGTAGAGCTTCATGGAAATATGCAAGCTGATCTGGTCAAAATTCAAGAATGGTTTGACGCCAACTTACTATCATTAAACGTTAAAAAAACTAAATGCATAATATTTAATAGTACTCGTTTAAATTTCCGAATATTCGATAATGACCATGTATTGCTTTATAAAGGGGAACGTATTGAAAGAGTGGAAGAATTTTGTTACCTAGGTCTTTTAATAGACCATAAACTAAAGTGGGACAAGCATGTAGACAAAATTAAGAATTCTATTATTCCATATATATTTACATTAAAAAAATTGGCCCATATTATTCCTAATAAGCCGCTGACTATGATTTACAATTCTTTCATTCTTTCCCGGATTACGTATCTGAACCCAGTTTGGAGCGGAAGTGCAAACTATAAAATCAGTCAACTGTTTATTCTCCAAAAAAGAGCAATCAAATATATACACAAACTTCCTTCGCGGTATTCGACCAATTTATTATTCCAAAATCATCCTGAGTATCTGTCGTTATATCAAATAAATCGATTGGAATTAATTTTAGTAACATATAAAATTATTTATAATAAAATAAAACATTCTTTGATGATTAACAGAATTTCGGATAGACACTTGTATAACACGCGACACTGCTCAGATTTTCATATTGAATTCTTTGCTTCAGGTATGGCGTCACATAACGTAATCCATCGAGGGCTCGGAGAATTTAATAATCTTCCGGGAACAGTGAAAAACGAAATGAACATATTTGCATTCAAGAAACTCATTAGAGAAATCATAGTCAATACTTTATAGAAGACCCACTCATCTTAATTTATTTTTATTAAGATTACTGCAAATTGATCATTCAAACACTGATACCAGTATATTTCTATTTTTTTATTTATTTTTAAAAATCAGTTTAATACTGTATGCCATTTTTTTTCAATTATTCCAATATTAAAAGTAATTAAATTGTTGCACAGGATGTTTCATTCCGGATCAACTTACTAAAAGTCTGTCTTTTCTTATTATATTTATATAAAATAATTAAGATAAATTTTATAAGACACAAAATAAATGAATCATTGTAACTTATAACTAAATGTCCAATTGTAGTAGAATGTTATGTACATATAAACAAGTTTTGTTAGTGTATAGAAATGTAAATTTATTAAAAAAACTGAAATTGAATAAAGCAAAAAAAAAAAATAATAATAATAATTAACGTTAATTCTGATTTTGTATTGTTGTGTTTTATTATTTTGTATTTTCGAATGGTTCACAGCGATCCCCGGTCCAGACTGAAGCACTGAGTAAAAATTATATCGACCAATTCTCACATTGCTCACATAATATTGTGATCTAACAAACGGCAACAAAATTTTCAGAAAATATGATACATTTTTCAACGCTGTGGATGCTCTCTGAATGGAGTAAATTAAATTTTAAGAACTTTCAATGGTATACTAGAGATGTATAACTATGTAGATCTAATTGTTGAAGGTCGAAGATGAAAAATGGCGATTGCGACTTTGCTGCTAAACAAGTGTCAGTTCTAAATAATCTAACATTATTTGTGAGTCTGTGATTTGGTGGTATGAGGGTAGAAGATTTATATTACCGTGATCAATTATTGTTGTATTGGGGAAGAGGTCTCTAAATGTAAAAAAATTCGTGACATATTTTAAGGACCTTGCTTGTCCAAAATAACGAAAAATGTTTGACGAGGAGTCGGATAGGCCCAATTTTTTTTTGTGTTGGCAGTACTAGCATAATCGTCAAAATATTTGTTATTTTTTTAACGGAGTGAAAATTATTTACAAAAAATATACATACATACTATATGTACATATATTCAATTAGAATAAAATGGAACAAAATAGAAAAAATGTTTAGTAAGAACATAAGTAGTATAAATACTATCATATGTAAATATATGTACTTTCGCAAGCTACATTTTTGCATTTCAACGCTGCACAAACTATTTTCAAAGCATTTTTTAAATTTTCTTTCTAAAAAATCACTTAGAATCTCATCGCATACGCTAGAAACCAGACATTTTTGGATTTGCTAAATCGCGAATACAGGACATTCACACTATGTTTCGTGACAGTAAACCATGTTCTGTTTGAGTATTCATTATGTACCTAAATAAGAATTGTTCAAGGTAAATTTTCAATTTCGGTTTAATGAATGAAGCAACATTTATAGTTGATGATAAATTCGTGGCTCCTTAATTATCTTTCAAACGCAAATGCTCTCATACACAAAAACAAACACTGCCGCGAAATTGTACAAATACCAGAAACATATTTAATTGCCTCGGTCAGGGCAGAGCTTCGATTTGAACTTTTGAGAGGGTTTAACAGCATGCAAAAGATGCTTACGACCTAGCAAGACCAAATATTTCTTGTTAATATAACTGTGCGGGCTAGGATTCTATGTGATTTTATCACCAAATTTGCTTCCCTCTTACGAGATGTCAAAGAGGCGTAATAAAACCTGACCATGGATATAACGCACAAAAGTGACTAAACCACTGTTATTTATTCAGCAAAAATAATTTTGAATCAAACTAAATTAACTGTAAATTAACTAAAAAACGATTTTAAATTCACACGTAAAAGTACGAGTATACACTGTAATTACATATGTATTTGTAAATTTTTATATTTTTAGTGCCAAAAGGAGAACGTGGAATAGGATGGAGACTAGGACTCTTTTGGTTTATGCCATCCACAGAAAAGATGAGTTTAACCATGCTTAAAAAGAAAAACGGTCCATCAAAGTTTACTGGAAGATATGACAAGTTCAGGTGTATCGGTAAGCTTAACATTTAATGAAATTTTTTCTCTGTTTAACATTTAATGAAATTAGATTAATTTATTGTAGAATATGCCACTCACACAAAAGGAGACTAAAAATAAATTAAAACCTTTAAAGAGGGCTTATAAAGATACACTGGACCATAATTTGAAATCGGGAACTATATATGGGGTGGAGCCCTACAAAGATTTGCTCCAAGAGCTATACTATACAGAGATACCAGCTGAACTGTCAGAGTTCCAAACTTTTGCAGCTGGATCTATAAAATCACCAATTCCAGTAGTAAGGAAAGATGCTTCAGATACTTCATGCCAACTCCCAATTAGAGCGTCCTGGTATTACAAAGCCAAAGCCAAGTAAACAAGGACAATTTGATAGAAATATCTTTACCCGAAAATATTGAAAGATCACAAATAAATCACAAAAAAAATCCATGCCGCCCAAAGTTGCAACTGAATCTATAAAAACACAGATTCCATTAGAAATGAAAGAATATCTCATTTCATCAGAAGTCACCGGTACTTCGTACCAACTTCCAGTTACAGCTTCTCCGGTATTAGAAAAAGAAAGACAAGTTGATGTTGCCAATTTAATAGAAATATCTATACCCGAGAATATTAAAAGGCCGTCTCAACCACAAAAAAAAACAGACCTCCCAAAAAATCCGCTTTAGCTAAGAAGCTTGAATTCTTAAAAAATAGAGAAGCAACTAAAGACCAAAGAGAGAACAACAAACCAAAAAGGCACGAGGATTTATTAAAAATCCATGAAGAGCAAAGAAAATGGCACGAAGAAAGGAAGCAGTGGCACTCTGAATTATTGGATGTTTTAAAAAATAAATAACTAAACTAAATTTAATTTATTTTAACTACCTATTTATAATTTAACTGAATTATTCCAAAAAAAACACGAATTGAAATTTTAAAATGTTTGCATTTTTATTGTTTACAACAAATTTTTTGAAACCAAGTAATTTACTACTTGTTGGCCGAAGCTCAGTTTGTCAATTATTCACCTCGGTTTGCTAACCTTCCGAAAGGATATTGGTCGTATCTTGAACCTCAACCGGCATTTCATTCCAAGGGTCGCTAGTATTTATACATAATATATTATTTAGAACACAGCATGCTTCGAATCTACGATGATCTTTTTCACAATTTCCAAATCACAGTGTTCGGTGAAATTTAAAAGCCTGCGAAAACGGCATTTCATCAAACCGAAGACGTTTTCAATGACGATTCGTGTTGATGAATGGATCTTATTAAATTTGTGTTGTAGTTCGCTTACATTTCCTGTATCCTTGTAGAGGGTGGCACTATCCAAAAATTCGAAGGATAAGCAGAATCTCCTAACAAAAATGTTTGATTATTAAACAATTCACCACGAGAAGCGAGCGTCATGCATCGAACCGGGCTCACCGCAGTATAGGTGCTACCACTGCCTGCAAGGGAACACTGTAATATCTCTTTCTATTAAAATATACTTCCGGATTTATAGATGGTTTTTTTGATTTTGATGTGGGTGCCCCCAACACGCTTGATATTCCTCCCAGTAATTCGAAATATCCCGTTGTTAGTTGGATATGCTGTGCGGAACGTGGCAAGTACATTAAGGCATATTAGTGGTTGTGATGTCACCGTATAACATGACATGACATATAAAACTCACTCACACACCGACAAAAATCAATGTACATTTGTTTTATGGTATCTGTCGGCTTGTATAAACACATTTGTGTTGGTTTTGGTGTTATAGATGTAATAAATACATATTATGTTACTTAAAGCAAATTACACGTGCATTTCGTTTGTTTCAATTTTAATTTGAATCAGGTTTCTCATGAAAATGGTTAGAGCAAGAGCTATGCAAGAACAAAAGATTGACAAAACGAATTATACTTACGCTATAGGTGAAGCTAGTATATTATAATTATAATTAGTAACGATTATACCATCTTAGCAAAGATAATGGGTAAACTTGCCAATTTTTTTTTTTTACTCACACAATTGTCACTTTTATCAGTGATTTTGTAATTTGTGATTATACTGTCATTTGTCTATTGTTATCGTTGATTTAATTTTTTGAAAAATGTACTTACCGCTTTCAAAAATAACGGGCAACGGCTCATTTATTTTAATTAAGGTGGTTTCAGCCCTTTATATTTTTAATATTTCATTTACGTATTAAACCATTTTCTAGCAAATTAACCAATTGTTTTGTTTTGTTTAAGAAAGCTATTATAATATATGTACTTCTGGAAGTTGATTAACACAAAATGAAGTCCAAATAAATTCCACAATTAAATTTCTAACCAAACCTGTCACACAAAGTTGTTTTTCAATTCTGGCTCATCACTAAATCACTTAAACCCGAAATATTTCATTGCATATCTCAAAAACCCAAAAAATCAAAAGTCATAAATTTTACGAATGTACAAAATTGAAAGCTTTCCAAATAGAAGCTATGTACATATAAATAAAAAACATTTATTAAGACAAGCCAAGTACATATAGCATCAATTCATTACGTTCCATACACCAACCAAAAAAAATAAAAAATAAAACAAACCAAATTCTAAACAACCAACAATAAAAATATAAACACTAAACCCTCCCATTTAAAAGCGACACTCTATAAAAAAATAGCTTAAATCCGTTTTTTTGGAAAACTTTTGCACATACAGTGTGTTCCACAAATCTATAGACAATCAATTTAAGCTTTTACCACTAAATACACTTTATATTGCTGTTGTTTTGTAATGTCACAAAGAATTTTTTTTTTTTGGGAAACTATTATTTTTTCTAAATTCTAGTCACAATTTTTAGCTTTGGTTTTTCCCATTTTCCGTTTTCAAACGCAATAAAAATAAAATAAAATCAAAATACTACTGTACCAAAAAAAAAATCGTCGTGATTTTTTTTTTGTTTGTTGTTATTTCGATTGTAGTGTAGAAAATAAACTAATAGTGGATTTTAAGCTTTTAAATATTAGTTTGTATATAGCTTTTGTTTCTAAGCTTTTATAAAAAAATGTTTAGGGAAAATAGAAAATTTCTAAATAGAAAATGATGATCATGATATATTTTTGCTTAAATTCTAAATTATGTTTGTATATGTTTGCAAGATTTCCGTTTATCTCGAATTTATTGTTGAACTGCTTTTGGATTTAATTTTGCGAAACGAAAGGGGAATAATTTCATGACCAATTTTAAACAAACGGATATTTAGTATTCATTGAGGAGTCTAAACTATGCAGATGTAATAAAAAATTATTGCTATTATTAGCGAATTTATGTAAGATGTTTTGAGATTAGTTTCTTAATTGGGCGACTGTTTATTTGGATTTCCCCTATTTTATAAGTCGGTCAAAATGGTTCGATAATTTATCGTACATATAGCTATTTCCGGTCATCATTCATCAAAACAAAACGTTTTTACTAAAATGATTCAATAACGTTTTATATAAACAACCTATCAACAGATTTCTTAAATATACATACATAAGAGATGTGAAATCATGAAAAATCATATTCTTGTTATAAACAAGAAATACCAAATAAGTCATCAAGTGTACGCATGATAATATGGAAAATGTATAAACGTGTTAAAGAATATTTACCAGAATAAAATGACATCACTTAACACCGAATACTTGTCGGAGAATTTAATCACAGATTTTGTTATTTTGCGGATTGTGTTTATTTATGTGCAATTTGTGATTTTTTATTGATGAAATACACTAAATACCTAAATAATTCTTTATGTTATGGTTTAGACGGGAAGACTCATATAAAATATATAAATAAATTGAATAGAAATAATTGCATGCTTCAATAAATTGCTGTTTATGAGTATTCACTATTGTTTTGCTTGTTAATTTGGGTATTTGTTTATTTTGAATGGTGTTCATTTCTAATAAATAAATGCATATAGCCATTTGTGTTCTATTCCACAAATCCTGTTATTATAACAAAACATAAATGATTTGGAAAAATAATTGCTTAAAATAGCAGATCGCTTTGAAGTTGTTTCAATAAAATTACCTCTGAAAACACGACCGTTCGAATGTTTACAAAGCATAAATTGATTATAGAAAATAAAAAACAGACCGGGGATACAATGCCAAGTGTACTACCAGAGCCTTCTGGGGTAGAGAGCCATAATCATCATGACGTGTTTTTTAGAAGCTTTTTTTCCATAGAAATCCATAGAAAAAATGGTGTTTTTTAGCTTCAAATTTTTAAATGAAAAAAGCAAAAATTTTGCAAATTGTTTATATAAATGATTTCTACATATCTATAACAACATCCTGCTTAAAATGAGATACACATCGTCCCACTCCTCCGGGCAGTACAAACACTGAAAGGACCTCAGCTTTTCCATCCTGTGGAGGTAGGCCGTGAAGTACACATGCCCCGTGAGAAACTGGCACACGACAAATTTTACCTCACCAGGACCTCTGTTAATCCATGGACAATGGCGATGTCGTCCGCATAACCAACCAAGGATACATCGTCCAGCATTTCAAGCCGGAATAAGCCGTCCTATAGTACGTTCTGCAGATCTGGACCAAGAATCGAACCCTGTGCCACTCCGCAAGTGATCTTTTTCCTTTCAACTCCACCTGCCGACTCAACAAATAATCTCCTGTCACTCAGGTATACATAACCCTCAAGAGGTAATTCGGGACCTTAAATGACCGTCGAAGCGCCCCTACTATGTCCTCCCATCTCGCCGAGTTAAAGGCGCCCCTAACGTTTATGATGTACTGACAGCGTGAAACCCACCAAAAAGCAAACGCTATAATACCATTGGAATGATCTCTAGACATTACATTTTGGGACATTCTTTGATTCCTTCACAGAAACTTTTCCAAGGTGCTCTTTTGGACCTGCAAAAAAGTAGTATAATATTTAACGGCAGACAATAGCAAAATATACAGGGTGAGTAAAAAGTATGGAAACCCCTAAAAATCTTGCGGAGTTCGGTCAAAAAAAATGTGAATGGTGTATTCTTAGGTAATTTTAAATAAGGAATTTAATGGTGAGCTTGGTTGTGACCTTCACCTTCATCTTCAAGGTAGTTTGGAGGTCAAAGTCATTTTTTTAAATTAGAACCCGTATTTTTGATGACAGAATCGAAAAGAGCGATCAATTTTACGTCCGAGTATATATTTTCCATGACCTTCCAAGATCATCTGAGCGAATTTGCATTGCAAGGTCAAAGTATGGAAACCCCTAGAAATCTCGCGGAGTATGTCAACAAAAAAAAAACAAATAGGCAAGGTTTAGTCTTAGGTAATTTTCAACAAGGAATTTAATGGTAAGCTTGGTTTTGACCATTATCTTCATCTTCAAGGTCATTTTGAGGTCAAGGTCATTTTTTTATAGGGAAACCCCAGTTGTTGACATCGGATTCGAAAATAGCGATCAATTGTACGTCAGAATATGTTTTTCCATGATCTCCCAACGTCACCGGAAGGAATATATTTTAATTATAAAGCTTATAATTTGCTATGAAAATTAAAATTAAAATAAAAAAAATCATAAATAATAGAACATTGAAATAATGCTTGTGTTGCTATGAAAATATAAAAAAATAAAAAAATATAAATTTTAAAAATAAACAATTAATTTTTTAAATTTTTATTTTTTTTATTTTTCGTAGCAAATCATAAGCAAACTAAAATATATTCCTTCAGGTGGCCTTGGGAGGTCATCGGAAATATATATTCGGACGCACAATTCATCGTTCTTTTCGAATCCGATATCAAAAACAGGAATTTTCCTGTAAAAATGACTTTGAACTCAAAATGACCTTGAAGATGAAGGTGAAGGTCACAACCAAGCTCACCATTAAATGCCTTGTTGAAAATTACCTAAGAATAAACCTTGCTCATTTTTTTTTGACCGAACTCCGCGAGATTTTATGGGGTTTCCACACTTTTTCCTCACCCTGTATATTATACGCCGTGAAGTTTCTCAAAATTCCCAATACTCAATATTCATTTTGCTCTCTGGAATGGGAGTAAAATTTTTTTGTTAGCTTGCCAAAACGGCTGCTCTAAAACACTGTTCCATTATAAACACTGCCGCTTAGATAGGACAACGCCTTATTCACAGGAGTCGAAACCGGGCCCCTTACAGGCTTAACTACTGTGATCCTTTCTTTAGATTCAGGTTTATATTTATCTATCTACAATTCGAGTGAAATTGGACAGTTCAAACGGACGGTTCAATTGGACGGTTTCAAACATGAAGTTCACCCTATAACTAGCCTGCTTCACCTTCTGATCTACTGAGAGAGTGTAAAGGGAAGATGGGCTTGTTGAATCTCTCCAAATCACTTTCCAATTACTGAACTTCATACCTTCATTCTGCCTTTTGATAAACCCAAGTAGTTGACCTGGTTATGCGCCTCGATGATCTTCAGCTCTTCTAGTTCCCATGGCTTTACATTGCCGATTGTGGTTTTAAGCTACTATGTAGAGATCTTTTGGAACGGATCACTACTAGCCACTCCAGTCTGAATTGGTTACCGAGGAACTTTGGTTTGAGCTCCTCGTTCTCCAGCTCAAGCTGATAGATGTACGCTTATAAACTTTAGTTTAGGTTTTTATCTCAATTAGCCAATTGTCGAATGACAAATAGTTGCCGGTAGTCTCCACGAGGAGGCAGCATGTACACATGCTAATCGTGATCGGGTTGCCATTCACACAACCGCGTAAAAACGTATACCATACTTGCCATATAAATACTTTATGAAAAGTAATTTCAATTTTTGACAGGCCTCAAAATTGTCAAACATTTACCTATGTCTGAAATATACTCTATTTAAGCATAAAAATAATCTACATTACCGACTTATTTTATATGTAATATTTTGAAACAATTATATGACTGTATAATTGTCAGTTAAATATTTTTAATTGTATTGTAATTTTTAGAAAGTAAAAATTAAGCAATACGCAAAATGGTACACCCCTTACCACATGTCATAAAATAGTAGAAATAGACATTAATTATATTGTCACAGATTTAAGGGATCTAACTCTTTCTAGCAGGACTCTGTGCTTTACAAAGGATATAAACAGCAATTCATCTGTATACGAGGAAATGCAAGAGAGCCAATTTTGAGGTATTCTGTTAAATGACGAAAAGGGTGGTCTGTGAATTCTTACCAAGGAAATCAGAATTATTGAGCATTCTGTTTGCCAAATAATATATTAGTTTGCAGCTACTCTTTAAAATCTCCTCGATATTACTGGCCTGAGTGGCAAGAGATTCCAGATTGCTAACATTCCTACTGCTTCGCACATATAATTAGCACCACTAAAGTCAATTGCATCATAGTCTCTCAAACCAGAGACCAGATATTTTGTCTAGAAGCTGAAAATTCACTTCCAATTGGAAGTTTCCCGCCAGTGAAGTGTTTCTTCTCCTACTGTGTAAGACAGTGTAGTTTGTAAATGGCAAAAAAGGGAAACTAACTGTATCGCAAACTTTTCCGCCTTTAAAGCAATCTCGTTTCTTGTAGATCGTAAATATGAGGCGTGGGTGTCTCTACACCATAAGCCAAACGTCTCTAAATTCTACACGGAAAAAAATAATTTTTAATATGAAGAAAAAACGGATTAATTCAAGAATATTTGTACATCATTTTTCAGCTAAACGAAACTTTCCTCACAACAAACTCACGTTAAACTTCGTTTAACGAAATCGGTTTGTTTGTAGAAACTGATTCTTTTGGTGAGAAATCACGTTTCTTTATTTAAATAGCATTTTCTGTTAATAAACAGATATTTCCTTGCTGGAAAACAAATATTTTCTAGAAAAGAGTAAAAATTGTTTGGATTTTCTGAATGCATCCGATTATTTCTTACTTGCTAATTCTTGACCAGAGAAATGAATTTGTGAGTCTAATGCGTGGGTCTTCTTGGATGCATCTGTTTAATTCTTAAACAAAATTAGCTTTTTCTTGACTTTAGAAAACAATTTATGATTCAATTGTTTGCTTTTCATTGTATGCATCGGTTTACTTCTTCCAGGGAACTTGCATATTATTCACCAGAGAAACGCTTTTCTTGTGACAACGCAATATTTCTTCAGGTGTAGTTCTTCGTTTCAGAAATATTTCTGCAATTTATATTATTTTGGAGTGAAATGGCTATTTCAAATAATTCAATTACATGGAAATATATTTTATTGTTTTTTTTATTTCACCATCAAATATAAATATTTAAATACAAATTTGATAATTTCGAAATACATGAAATTTAATTAAATAATTTTCAGTTAAAATTAAGTTTATAATCGTTTTAATATAATACTTAGATACTAATTTTCGCATGTAATAGAATTAAAACGAATACAAGTAAAGTGTGTTTAAGGGGGGGAACCTCGTCCAGACAACAGATTTTTAAATAATTTTTTACAAAAAATTAAGAGCATTTATCAAATTACATAATAATATGGACGTTCAAATTAATAGCTTTTTAATTTTTTTTTTTATGAGTGAAAAAAATAAAATGACGGCACTAGTGGTGCTCGAACTTGGCACCTAGGGCTTGGGCCGTGGAACGCCCAGGTCCTTGTAACTTAAATCAACGAAACAAATTTGTTCAAGTTAAGAAATAATTTCTTGTATTAAAAATATTCTCTCAGATTAAGAAATTTTTGTTCAATTGAAAAGTTCGATATTTAAATAGGTCGTTTAAGAGAAAACAATATTTTCTTGTCCAGAGAGACGTAAAATAATCACCCCTATTATGATTGTCGAGTCGATCATAAATCGACACGACTCTGTGTTGCCTTTTCCTTTTTCGTATTATTTTTTTCAAATGAAAAAACGAAAACGCAATACAGAGTCGTGTCGATTGTCGATCGGCTCAACAATCATAATAGGGGTGAATAGTTTTATTGTTAAGAGAAATTATTAAGAAATAGTTTCTTCAATTAAAGATTTTCTCTCAGTCCAAAAGTAGCATAGAAAAATTGGTAGTTTCGAAGAGAGAAACAACCTTTTTTTTTTGTGCTACCTGAATAGAAATAATCTAAATTATTCGAAATACTGTACTTTATTTTCCAAATTATTCCATATTCTGAACAATAATATTATAATTATAATAATAATGTTTATTAATGACCTTTAAACGAAAGCTTTTATGCCAATATTATGTCGTCTAATCAAATTTCTAGACACCCAACTTGGATGTGTATTGCATAACCAATTATTTTAGTTATAAAAAACAACAAAGTTGGGAGAATCTGTACAAAGCACCTTAAAAAAAAATTATATTTGAATTAAAAATATTTATTTCTCTTAATTTGTTTGTGGCAGTTACCTACAGAATGCATTACTTAAGCTATTTATATGTTAAAAACTAAATATTCGTCAAATAATAGTTCTACAATATTTAGTACTGTAATTGGTTAGCCAAAGCATACAAAGTTCCTTCTGTAAGTTGTTGCAATAGTCCCTTTGTTAATGGGAGAGGCATGCAACACTGTGAGACCTGCGACTCTTTCTATTTGGTAAAACAAGTCCTGTTCCAAATTTACAAAAAATATTTTGCTAATCGTCATTTATCTTTTTGGTATTTGGCTTGCTGTAGCAATGCAATTATTCTACGGCCACACTCATTTATACTTTATAAAGTACATAAGTATTGGTTAAGTTTTCTTCTTTGGAAAAGATACGTGCCACGGATGATGCAGAGTGTAAACCATCCTTTTAATCGGCCTATGTTATAGCATAAACTAATTTAATTTATTGTGGCTTTCAAAATCTATACATTGGGGGTTGATCCATCAGCGATATAAACTCACGGTTCGATTTTTTTCTTCTGCAAGGTTCTATTTTTGAAAACATAAAACATTTCATTCATTAGGCTTTCACACTTGGAGAAAAATCCTCTAGATCTTTTAATTTGGTGATCTAATAAAACAAATGAAATCCTATATTCAGCGCTATCTGTGCCCCTCGGAATTACAGAATGTGAAATCTTCTAAATTTTCGCTCAATATTTGTCAAGTTTAGATGAAATTTAGTGCTGTAAATGAATCTTTCTCAAAATTGTTACATCCGTTTATCAACAGTAAATAGATTCGGGTTTGATGATATATTTTCGTGAGATGGGATTTTGAACTAAACGAGATTTTTGCATTCTGTTTCAGTGGAATGAGAAAATAAATCCTGCATACGTACGTGTGTAATTTTCTCGTCATGATATTTAAAACTGAAATAAAAATATTTGTGGTGGTTTCTGTAATATAAATGCCTGCGACTCAAAAAGAAGTTTTGCACCGGTTTGCTATCAGTATTTGTAAATAAACGAAAAACTGAGATTTTTGGCGTGTATCAAGAAAAATCGAACAGTTCATCAGTAAATCTCTAGAACTAGTACTAAACAACTTATCTCGCAAAGAGAACGAGAATACAATTTTGTGGAATGAAATTATTCAGTGAGAAATAGAAATTCGAGATAACTAAAAACCACATTCCATTTTATTCTATCCCACTAAACCGGAATCTACATATAGTATGCAAATTTCTTAATTATTTCTAGATCGTCAACGACGATATTATTTCTTCGATGAATAACGATGTTATTTCTTTCATTTATATTAAAACTAGCTGAAACACCTGGCGTTGCTCGGGAAAAATTAATAATATTATGGTTACCATCATGGGTCGTTTTGATGGCTGGTTGATCACATTTGCAAGCTGCATACTCAATTTCATTATGATTGGTTTATAAATGGATTAGTTCCAGTTCCTGCTAGCCCCGTTGCAAATTCACCGCGAAAACAAATCATTCAATTCAATACCCTGCTTTGCCTTGCTGTGGCTATGCTGTGGAATGAAAGGAAAGGAAGAAAAAATTTGTTTACATAGAAAATTATTTTTTATTGAAAAGCTAGTGGATTGACTACATTTTTTGTTTGTCCATTTTCTGCATAAATATAAAGATCAGACGGTTTACCAACTCTGGAGCATGCGGTGTATAGTAATTGCCCATGAGGGAAGCAATCGTTTTCTAAATTCAAACCGAACACTTGCAAAGATTGCCCTTGCGCTTTATTGATTATCATAGCGAATGCAATGCGTATTGGAAATTGAACTCGAATGCCATGTTGTTCGGAATGAGTGGTATCCATTGAAGTAGTACGTCTTCACTTTTATGAGGTCCAATCAGAATTGTTGCTTCAATTAGATTGTTCACCAACTTTTTTACTACAAATCGAGTGCCATTGCATAACTTTGGCTGATATATGTTTCGGAGTAGTATAATTAGCTCCAATTTTCAAATTAAGAATGTATGGCGGTAATCCGGGAACATCGAGGAAATTCCGTTGGAAAATTTACTACTTCACTCTGGTTCATCACGGAGCCGATGTATTTGTATGTCACTGTTTCACCTGCGATTCTGTTTAAAATGCTGTTGTTTATATCGCTAACGTCGACAATTTTAGCCGCTAGAATGGCTCTTCCGCTTAACCAAGCGTGATTTCGATACTTTGGAAAAAATTGTCTACTAAATCTTCTTTTGAATTCACGATGTTGCAGAAATTAGATGAGAAGGTGATTTTTCCTGTTTGTGGATTTTTAGGTACGGTGCCGTTACCGACCTCGAGTAATTGGCTTGAAAATATGTCAGCTGTTGAATCGGTTTGAAGCTTAACTCTCATATTTGTTGTTAAATGCATTTTGTTGACTGTGTTCCAAAAAGTTGAATATTTCAAGAAGACATACAATTCAGTAGCTGGTGTTGAGCAAGGTATAACTGAAAGCGTTTGCCTGAAGTCACTGCAACTTTAAATAACTAAAGAGGTTTGGTCAAGGAAGGCAAGGAAGACAACTGATCTTCAACAATAGACCTAGAGTCAAATATTTCCAACCTTACTCCGACGAAGTGAATAGAGTCATCATAGTCTGCAAGATAATCCTCGTATACAGCATACTAAGTCAGCCTCATGCGCTGGAGGTGTACTTTGAAATGGCCGTGACCAGCATGAGTCGCGATCAAGACTCTCAACTGGTTCCTGCCGAGAGACAAAGCAAACCTAGTGGCCCTCAAGTTAAGTCCACTAATAAAAAATTTCGTAATGCAATAGCTACAAGTAGCAATCACCTTCTTAAAATATGTAGTTAAATGGTAAGGAAGTAACTGGTTAGGGACCGACGAATTTCAACCCAGCCCCGGCTTTTACTAGAAAATCAGCAATATCATTGCCCTCAATCACACGATGGGTAGGAACCCACATGATCGTCCCTCTAAAGCTTGAACAGAGAAGATGAATAAAATATGTACAGTCCTTTACAAATTTTGACACAGTCAAGGAATTATCCAACGAATTCAGCAATCAGCACAGATAAGCTATCTGTATAGAAAATAACATTTATATTAGTAACAGCGACAGTTACACAGAGCGTAAGTGGAATAGCTTCCGCTTCATAAACTATGCAATACCCTACCCAGGCACCATGCTAAATTGAGATCTAACGTAGAGCAGTACTATCGACTCATACAAGTTCTCAAGAAAATACTCTTCGTCTTCACTCATCTCTCGAACATCATATAAATAAAATATTCGAAGTGTGAAATAAATTTACAATTTTATACTTTTACACGGAAAAAACTATGTAGGCTTGTTATCACGAAGAAAACGGATTTTCAATTGAAGAAAATGAATTCCCGTGTATAGCATTTTCCCGTATTCCCGTGTATAGCATTTTCCATCGCCCTTACTCGGAGAATTTACATTGATTGCTCCACAAGGTCCGTGTATCATGTTCTTGGTCACAAATTCAAATCATTCGGCCAAGCACTTGTATCTACTCTGCTCATACGATGGTGTAGAAAACAGAAGTAGTTACGCATTAAATTTGCGCTAGGTGGATTTTAGTTGCGATAATTCCAATAGATGGCTTTTAAACCTTTTTCGATATATTTTTCGAGATTTTTTATTACGTTCGAGTTTTTTTATTTAAAATGTCAAAATTAATACAAAATTATTTTATTGTTGATATTACATTTTTAAGAAACATGGATTTAAATATCAATGCGGTAAATATCAATGCTTTCCTTTCATTACATGTCCATTTTTTTTGTCATATTTCAATCTAATTTTAAATATCGCCATTACTATAATAAACAACTTTACAAAAGAGAAAAAAAAAACAACTTAATAAAAGGCTGTGTTTTGCTTGTATCCCTCAATTTCTCGTTCCATTGGGTATCTACTCGCAAGTACTTCCAAGTAGGAAATTTTGTCCATTGGAAGATGGCTATTGTGTGCTAGTGGCATCAACACTCCGCTTCGATGATAAATTTGCCCTTGAACCTTTAAAATAGACGTCAATTTTGTATATAACAAGTACAATTGTGCAACATTATCGAATGATGTACTCGTGGTGTCGTCATTACCTTAAAGGTGGGATTGCAGCCGGGTTTACGAACAACAACATCGGTTCCAAATGACGTCATGTTAAAGCATTGATTGTACTGTTGCGTGTGTGCGTGTCAACGTACAACGCTATCTATTGGGTTGTTGAATTAATGATAACACCTCAGCGCCATCTCTTATTTATGACGTTAACTTTGTGTTTTTATTAATTTATTTCACGATTTTCTGAGATTTTCAAGCTTTGCATCGACTTTTCAAGCTCTACAGCATCCAACCAAAAACATCAAAACATGCAAAAAATTCAAAATTTCATAGAAAAATAGAAAGAAAAAATTCAATTTTCTTCCGGTTTTTCCGGAAGTTTTCTAGTTTTCCACTCAGATTTTCCAATTTTCTTTTCTAAAAGACCATCTGAAACGAATACGATCAAAATCCCTTACAAAAACATCATTTTTCGATTTCCCTAATTTTCCCGACTTTTCCAGTGGATTTTCCAATAGTTTCTTTCGTAAGAACCATCTCCTGGCAAATCGGTACAGCCGTTCTCAATTGATTCGCGCACATACAGTTTTTACACCATTTTACTTTCTTTTACGAAGTAAAATAAAGTATAGTAATCATGAAAATTTTCGACCTTGAGATTATTGATGATTTATCTGTTTTGAGGTCCCCTGAGTCCGAAAAAGTGGGTTTCGAATTGATGTCTGTCTGTCAGTCTGTCCGTCTGTGTCCGCTCTGCAGCTCAGATGGCTTAACTAATCGAACTGAAACTTCAGACTTAAGCTTTTTTGATAAATTGGAAGGTCCCAGTGAATTTTAGTCCAAATCGGGCAACCGGAAGTGGCCACTCCCTTGGGGCCAGAAAATTTGCTTTGCAAATATCTCAAAAAGTATAAGGCTTACAAAAAACTACTAAAACAAAATGTTTCCAAAAAATAAAAGTAAAAAAAAATAAAAAACAAATTAAAAATTAAAAAAAAAAAATTTAAAAATTAAAAAAAAAAAAATTAAAAAAAAAATTAAAAAATTTAAAAAAAAAAATAAAATTGATGTGTGGCCAACACATTTCTTCTACGAACAGGGAATTTTGAGAAACCAATTACGCAAACTTCTTACAAATTTATTATTTTTTATTACTTTCTTTTACATAAGTAAAGCTAAATCTAAAGTTTTTGTTCGATTGGTTAAGCCATCTGGGCTATAGAGAAGACACAGACTGACAGACGGACAGACGGACAGACAAACGGACAGACAGAAATCATTTCGAAACCCACATTTTCGGGCTCAGGGAACCTCAAAACAGATATATCTTCATTAATCTCTAACATAATATTTGGGGTTACAGCTCCCATATTCCGTGAAACAGAAAATTAATTTTGCAAATATTTCAAAAATATACAATTTACAGAAAACATGAAAAAATAAAAAAAATCTTAATTAAGTTTGCAAGAAATTTGTATTATAATAGTTTCTTAAAATTCGCTGTTCGTAAAAGAAAGTCGTGTGTTGGCCACACCTCCATTTTTTAAATAATATTTAGATTACCTATTGAGTCTAATATCCATCGATCCATCGATCCATTTCTAGTTTTATGAAAAATTCAATCTTATCTTTAACAAATAGTTTCTTGAATAAATAAATTGTTTTTGTGTCATGAAGAAAATTTTTAATTTTTAAAATAACCAATTTCAAGAAAATTGGACAGTTTAGTTTGAGAAAAGGGTCAATTTCTAGTTACAAGATGGAAGAAACTAAATCAAAGATTAAAATTAAGCAACAAATTTTATTTGAAGAAATCATTGCAAGAAACACAAATCTTAAATGAAAAAAGTACATTTTCTTCAATTGAAAATCCGTTTTCTTCGTGATGATAACAAGCCTAGTTTTTTCCGTGTAAAAATATGATATTATAAATTTATTTCACACTTCGAATATTTTATTTATATGATGTTCGAGAGATGAGTGAAGACGAAGAGTATTTTCTTGAGAACTTGTATGAGTCGGTAGTACTGCTCTACGTTAGATCTCAATTTATCAGGGTGCCTGGGTAGGGTATTGCATAGTTTATGAAGCGGAAGCTATTCCACTTACGCTCTGTGTAATTGAGAGATTGAATCTCGCTGTTACTAATATAAATGTTATTTTCTATACAGACAGCTTATCTGTGCTGATTGCTGAATTCGTTGGATAATTCCTTGACTGTGTCAAAATTTGTAAAGGACTGTACATATTTTATTCATCTTCTCTGTTCAAGCTTTAGAGGGACGATCATGTGGGTTCCTACCCATCGTGTGGTTGAGAGGGCAATGATATTGCTGATTTTCTAGTAAAAGTCGGGGCTGTGTTGAAATTCGTCGGTCCCTAACCAGTTACATACTTCCTTACCATTTAACTACATATTTTAAGAAGGTGATTGCTACTTGTAGCTATTGCATTACGAAACTTTTTATTAGTGGACTTAACTTGAGGGCCACTAGGTTTGCTTTGTCTCTCGGCAGGAACCAGCTGAGAGTCTTGATCGCGAGTCTTGCTGGGCTGATTTAGTATGCTGTATATGAGGATTATCTTGAAGACTATGATAACTCCATTCACTTCGTCGGAGTTAGGTTGGAAATATTTGACTCTAGGTCCTTTATTAAAGATCAGTTGTCTTCCTTGCCTTGCCCCAAATTACTTTAGTTAATTAAAGCTGCAAAACGCGTTCGCGATTTAGAATAGAATTACTGGTTTGCACCATAGATCCTTCGTGGCATTGAGTGCGGAACCTCGTTTGGTTCCAACCAATTTTGATAATAATAATTATGTATTTAAAAAGCATCCGCTTACTTCCAATACTTTAAAGAATATCAAAAAAAAATGTTTTGCGTGATAACGTTTTCAAGATATTGAAATTAATTATTCTAATTTAAAATAAATTATTTGTCATAGGTTCTTTACGCACAAATTGACACTAGAATGGCTACAAACAGTTTACAGTGCTCTCAAGCTTTGTAAATCGCCATATTATAGATTTTAATTTTAATTAAAATTTTTGTGGAGGTTAATGATTTTAATTTAAAATAAATTATCTGCCACAGTTTCTTTATGCGCAAATTAACACCAGAATTCCTCCGATCAGATGAGGCATCCTCTCGCTGATGTGCACTCAAGCCCTGTAAACACAGTTGGGCGAGTAAATTACACTATGTAATTTACACAGTTTGTTACACGTAAGAAACGCGTAATTTACATAAGGCCATTTTATACATTATGTATGAAAAAACGTAAAAAACTATACTGTAAATTAAATAAACTGATATTTAATTATTTTTATTAAATAATTGTGAAAACACACAAAATAATTCTTTTTTATTTTTTGTATAGCTACTCGTCTTAAAATACTTATATTAGCGTCTTGCTTAATTATATCCTAATGAGTACGAACCCCACCAAACTGTAAGAAAATGGTATTGTATGTCAAAATTATTATTAGTATTTTAATAAAGAAATTCGTAAACTTTAATTTTTGTTGTAATATAGTATGAACCTATATTTTCAATGTGTAATTCGGAAATATTTTTTTTTGTACAATTCTAAGAAATGGGGGAGATCTAATTTATGGGGAAAGAAGAAGTTGTTCCGGTCTCTATGTTAGGTATATTTTTAGTACCACCGGTTTTTACCCCAAAAGAACCCAAATTATGACAAATCGAATTCATACATGAGATATCGAATTCTGAAATTGCAAGTTCATGAACTTATTCTAATCTAAAAATACAAATTCTTCTATCAAATTGTTACATTAATAACTCAAAATCACAAAATTAATTTCTGCCACGACTTATCGAATTCTTCTATGTTTTATCGAATACTGGTATGATTATCGAATACCGGCATAATATTTCGAATTTTCACATCCAAACTCAAGCTCTTACAAGAACTATCGAATTCTGATACCATAAATTCAAACGGTGAAGAAACGTATCGAATTCTAATATGAGATATGGAATTCTTTGATATTACATCTCAAGACTTCAAAATTCGATATATCATCCCAAAATTCGAGATGGTGTTAGAATATGACATAATATATCCAATTCTGATATGACATCTCGAATTTTGAGATGATGCATCGAATTCTGAAATTATGACAAAATTCTGATAAGACCTTTCGAATTTTGGCAAAACATGTCAAATTTTGATCGAATATGTCGAATACGGAAAAAGTTAAAATATCGACGTAACATATAAAATTTGACTTGTGATATCGAATTCTTACGTCATAGGTAAAATTCTAAAACCAAAAATTGAAATTCTGAAACCTATCGAATTCTGACATCACATATCGAATTTTGAGTCGATTTATGGAATTATGAAGGCTTCATGACAGATTTATCAAATTGTGACAACCTTTCAAATTCTGTAATGGCATAACGAATTCTGATGTATTGAATTTGGACATAAATATCTGAAATTCTGGCTTGACATATCGAATTCTGTCATCATTTATCTAATTTCGACGAAAGTTATATAATACTATCATTAAATTTATTTTCTGACATGTCTTATCGAATTTTAACGTCGTATGTAGAATCCTAATATATAGAATTCTGTCGCCAATAATTCAAATTCTGATTTCAGACATATCGAATTTAGACAGCATTAACTCTAATTTTGATAGACAAATCGAGTTCTGGCTTGATATATCGAATTCTGACTTAACATACATAAATTCAAATTCTGATATGACATATAGAACTCTAAAATTATTTATTGAGTTTTGGCTTGGTATGTCAAATTCTGACATGATATACCGAGCTATACTACTGGTATATCAGAACATGAAATATTATGATATGATTTACCAAGTTTTGGCATAATATATCAAACTCTGACATCATAAATTCAAATCCCGACTTGACATATTGAACTATGCCATGATTTACACATTTAATACATAAATTCCGACCACAAAAATGAAAATTCTGACATGATTTATCAAATTCAGACATGATATATCAATTCTACTATCATAAATTCAAATTCTGTGACCACATATCGAATTCTGGCTTGATATCATGATATATCGAATTTTGACATCTGATATTTAATTTATGACATGACGTATCGAATGCTGACATGAAGTAACAAATTCCGGCACAATTTATCGGATTCTGGGATAACATCTCGAATGTGATATGTCGATTTCTGGCATGATATATCGAATTCTGGCATAGTATATGGAATTCTGACATCATAAATACAAATTATGATTTTGTATACCTAATTCTGGCAAAAGTAAGAAATCATACATGATAACTCGAATGTTGGCTTCAAAAATTCAGATTCTTACGTGACATATTGAATTTTGACATAACACATCGAATGCTGACATGATATTTCGATTTCTAACATAATTTATTTTATTCTGGTATGATGTATCGACATGACACAATTTCAAACTCTGAAATTTCATATTGAATTCTGCCATGATACATCGAATTCTGATATGATGTACCGAATTCTAACATCAAAAACTTAAATTCGGGCATGACATGTCAAATTCATTTTTCATTCTTCTAATATTACAAATCTAATTCTTACATCATGTATCGGATTCTGACGGATGATCATATGAATTCTGGCATCAAAAATTCAAATCCTGACGTGACTGGGATTCTGGCATAATACCTCGTATAAGTGAGTAATTTTGCCATACGATATAGAATTCTGACATCATAAATGCAAATACTGATATTGTATCTAACTACAATATGATACAGATATATCGAATTTTGAAACCAAAGATTCTAATTCTGGCATGGCATGATACTTCGAATTCTGATATGATACGTCGATTTCTGACATAATTTATTGAATTGTGGCAGCTTGGATACCTAATTTCTCATTTGATTGATATAACTGGCAGTTAATTTTTGTTGGTTTTGTGGACCCAGACGCGGATATATATATCAACTTAATTTTTACATTAAACGTCCAGCCAAGCAATCCAAACGAAAGAACCCTATTAGGATGTTACTCCTTTTAGGGTGTTCGGTTACATGAAGTATTTTGTTGACAGACCTCTCTAAAACTGATAGAAAATAAAAGAAGTATTGATGTGAAACTTTTTCATAAACGGTATATATTCGAACAAAAATAAGAAACAGAAATTATCTGGCGAAAAAATGATCGCAGTCATTTTGCAATTGAAATAACACGTTCCAAAATGATATAAGGTACAAAACTGGGTATTACGATGAAAATGGTCTAAAATGAATTAAGGTGAAGTTATGGCATATAACTAATTAGGGTATAACTTGGTTAATTCTTACCCGATTTGGATGAAATCCAACGTGTGCGAGGGAATTTGGGATGGAACTTGGATAATTCTTAACCGATTTGGAAGAAATCCAACATGTCCGATGGAAATACTCTTCTCATATTATAAAATTCTGGAATGTAGCCAATTAGGATGAAACTTGGGTATTTTTAGCTGATTGTGATAAACTTTAAACGATAATTATAAGTAGTTCTGAACTGTGAAGAGCGAATATTAAATTTTACAGAGCGAATTTTAGAATGCTGCATTTTTCAAATTTAAATTTGATCTAAAATTTAAGCACTTTTTAAAAAATGATTTGCTATCAATAATAAAAAATGAAATTATTTCGCGTATCTTAGGTATATCATGGCTCTATTTTTATATCGTAAAAAATCTTAACTTTTAAATTGTTTGTAGTTTTGTCGAAAAGGTCACGTTAGGAAAAGGTTAGTTTTAACGAATAGTAGATTTTTTTATTATTATCAAACAGATAGGGTATTGCATTATGATATTATGGGGAAAAAAAAAAGAATTTTAAATGTAGAAAACTAAAAACTATTTGTGATATCTATAAAACGTAATTTACACTTTAATAAACTTATCATTATAATTTTTATTAACTTTGTACCTTAAATTTTCAGTTAATTACTTATTATTATTTATAATCTTTAAAATGTAAATTTATTTACACGTACATATTATACTTTACATTTTAATGTAATTTACGTAGATTTTTACAATTTTTACTTGTAAAATGTAAAAACTGGTTTTTTACACGAATATGCCCAACTGTGCCTGTAAATCGCTATTTTGTAGATTTTAATTTGAATTAAAAGTTAGGTGGAGAATGATTATTTTAATTTAAAATAAATTTTCCACCACTGTTTCTTTACGCAAAACTTGACACCAGAATTGCTACGATTGAAGCAGCCATTCTCTCGCATTTCAGATCAGAAGTTCCAGGTGGCTTGCAAAATGCAAGTCATGCATTTAAATTAAAGGTAATGCTTACAGTTGATGAGTAATGGACCGCGACCAAGAGCAAAATTTTGTATCAACTTTCTGAACATGCGGTGTTAGATGTTATTTCGTCAAAATGTTCGCTCCAATGAAACGAAAGTTTCTATCGCACATCCGGTTTTCGTCAATTCACGGTTTTTCGTCTAAAAATAAACTTAGTGGGATGTTTGAGCAAAGGATTAAAAAACCTTACAACAAACCTCCTTACTCCTCTTTGTAAAGCTTAGTTGAAAATCTTCATTCAAGTCGAGAGCACAGCCAGCGATTTCAACCGGATACTATTTTCGTCATTTTTGACGGTATTAAGGTAGGATCCTTAAAATATTAGGATGTCATTATTAACGGATGCTGGATCCATCCTCACATTTGACGGTTAATAATTAAATTTTATTTGTCAGAATGACCAATCTTAAGCTTCATTGCCTCAAAATTTCAACAGTAAATTTAAGTTCAAAGTTTCTTTCATTTTTCCGGATGAACATTTGTTTTTAATTGAACGTAAACCATTTTTCCTGAGCTCTTGTGAACATTTTGGAAATTGTGAATAGGTTGGCATTTTTGAATTTGTTAAATTTTAAGTTTGGTAATTTCATTTGGAATAGCGAATTTATCATAAGAGTTAACAAAGTAAAATACATCTTATGAAATTAAAAATGTTACGAATTGAATTTTATGGTTAATCGATTATTTAATCGCTTTTCAACTTCAGTTAAAGATTAAGCATGTTAAAATTTCAATTTGTTATGCATCACTACACTAGCATAATATTATAAATGATTTATAAGGAATGGCATGATTATTGTACGTGCCCCAACATGAAGGCATTAAATATTTGTAGAAAACAAATTATTATTATTACAGACTCGAAGAAGTATCATGAACTGACTAAATAATGGTAATCGTTACCAAACGTCCAAACTATTGACGTCATATTCATAAAATAAAAACTATTAATTTCCCCCAAAATAATGTTTAATAATAATTTAACCGCTCACAACATACATATTATGTGTACACAAATATAGACTTGGTATACGAAAACAACAAAACTAGTTAAATTATGACTTAATATAGGTTAAGGTCTGATAACACATTATCATCGATTATACGAAACCAAATTGTCTCACAAAATATACTTTATTGTACCCAAAATGTCTTAATTTACTTCAACACAACAACAAAAGCAATAACAAAAAAAAAATAACTTCTAGATATCGTAACGCACTACAACATAAACACAAACATCATACCATCTTACGGTAATAAAATGTACTAAAAATAAAAACAGCAATTTTTTACCAAAAAAAAAACGAAGAAAAACTACACAAAACTCTCTCGAAAACGTTTATGTTCATTATGTTTTTAGCATAAAATGAGCCAAACAAATTCTGAACATACATAATATTAAGTTGTTTGAAAGAATACATCCTTCATTCGCCACCATCCCAAAGACTGCTCGCCCATTATGTATCTATACAATGATGAGTCGACTCTACTTTATTGTAAATACGCTTTGAACACCAAGATCTCTCAAGAAGGGAGGCAAATACACAAAAAAAAAAAAAACTATCACCAAGTAGTATTTTCTAATCCTTTTTTATTTCAATTTTCTTTATTACGTCATCTTATCATTCTAAGATATTGTCTTATTTTTTTTTACCAATTTTCACAAAAGTATATTTACAGTGGTCTGTTTTTGTTGTTGTTTTTTTTTTGTTTGGTGGCGGTTGCTAAATTTTCCTAAAGTACCATTAAATTACAAAAAACCGCAAAGGATGGGATACAAATGATGATCGTATAATTATCTCCTTATGACTTATCGTGCAAATGCAAATAGCAAAGTCACTCATACGAGTATGGAACGGTTACCGTATATAATATGTTTATACATATCTAAAACAACAAGAACAAAATATAAAATAATTTGCAACAAAACCGAAATGGAAATACCATAATCACGCGCGCGAAAAACTAACAAATAAAAATAAAAAAAAAAACGGTTAAGTGTCAAAGTGAATATTCCATTTTTTGTTTTTTTTTTTTTTGTTTTTTTTTCATTCTACATTTTTGTTATAAAGAAATTTTTTTGATTCAGTTATCCGCCTGACGTCGTACGATCGACACACCAATTTTATTGAATTTTTTTGTTGTTTTTTCTGTTTTTCCGCTTTTGTATAATATAAAATATAAGTTTTTCAATATACCAACAACAATGCGGCAATACCAAAATATGTGTGCTAATTTTTTGTGTTTTCCAAAATATTTTTATTTTATTTTTCAATAAAGGTTTTTTTCGAAAAATATAGAAAAAAATGAAATTTAATAAAAACAGGAAGAACATATCGTTACTAAACGAAATCAAACGAATTTTCATTTAGTTTTTCCGTTACAAAATGAATTAATAAACGTTATAAAACTGAAAAAGTACTATGCAGGATATTTTCGTGTAGTTTACTTTAGGCTAGTTTTCCAGTGTTATACTCTTAACAAAAATTATTTAATTTATTTATGGTGTGGTGTATGTGTTCTCCACATGTGATTACAACTTTTCTTGTATTTAATAAACGGTGATTTTTCGGCATTTTTTTTTTTTTGCTTGTGTTTGTGTTGGATCTTCCAAGTTTATACATTTTTAATACAGTTTTTAACCGAAAAAAAAAATTTAAATAATAAAAATGTGTGTGTGTGTGTGTGTTGCATGTATGTGATGCTACAGTTGAATTTTTCCTCATAGTTTTCCATTTGGTTTAGTTAAAGTGAAAACAAAAATATATTGGTATATTGAAAAATATTAGAAAATGTGAGTGCGTGCATTTTTACATATTAAAAAAAATAAAAAAAAAATTAAAAAAATATTTGTAAAGTGAAAAATGTTTTTCTTTTTGATTTTGTTTTGTTTTTCATTTCACTAAATTCCCAAATTAACGATTTTTAAATACAAAAAAAAAAAAAAATTTCGTGGATTACAATTAGTAGTGTACAGAGAATTTTGTAATTTAACATGTGTGCTCCAATGAACCAGAAAACCATTTTTGTGTTCTAAGAAAAATAATTTTTAAGAAAATATTAAAAAAAAAAAAATAATGTTAATAATAAAGTTGTAAGCCGCCAACCGAAAATATAATAATCTTTAAGAACTACATTTTTTTTTTGTGTGTTAGAGATTTTGGCATTCAGTACCAAATGTTTTGAAAAATATTATTAAAAAAAAAAAAAATGAATATTTTATGGTTTGAGAGGAAAAGGCGGGCGATTCTAGTAAAGGGAGGTGGATAAAAACGGCTGAAGTGTTTTTTTTTTTGGTACAGCATTGGTGGATCAATTTGAAAGCAAGTAAGAATATTTCATTTTTTTTAATAATATTTTGTTTGGTTTTTGTAAAATTTTATTGGAACACATTCTTACAATTTTTTTGCTCTAGAATAGTGGTTGGAATTTTATTTTGTGTAGGTTGCAAACGTATAGTCTTTTTTACAGACTTACAATTTACAAATTGTTTCGTTTATAAAATGTGAATATGATAACACAAAACTGTTTCCGTTCAATGTACATGCCAGACTGGTCGGCATTTTCTTTAACTGTAAAACAATATTATTTTTCGCGCGTACCCGACGCATTTTTCTCTACAAATAGGTACAAATAGGTATTGCAAAATTTGCTTAGATTCATTTATCGATAATTCGATAATTTTTCTCAAATTTATCGGTTTATCGATACAATTTTATTTATTGTTATGTTTAAATACGTAATTAAAAACCCAAAAATGTTAAATAAAAAATAAGGAATCGATCACATTTATTTCAATAGTAATACATAAATCTTCAATTAATGGATAATAAAATTCATATCTATAGCTAGTAGCTAGAAGTTCTACCTGGAGGAAACACGCTCATAATCAACCAGAGCTTTTAGGCTTTGGTACAAAACAACTCGGCTGCCGAAAATGCTCTTTCAGATTCCACGCTCATTGGCCTTATTGAACTTAAATAGTACAAGTTGCAAATATTTTCCACAAATATATCGTCGAAACAACAACTGTTGTTTAATATCATTGTTTAATTTGTTTTTCAGTGATAAAGATTCACTTAACTCAGGTTGTGGTGCTATTGGCTCTACTTCTACCGTATCATTATTTTGAGTATGCTCTTGATCACATAGGCGTTCAACCAATTCTATTATTACTTTTAATATTGCACCTCTTCTTGTTTTATTAATTATTGAATGTTATTTCTGTTGAAGCTAACTGCAAATACCTGGGATGATTGAGATAATAAAATAAATCCAAATACGTAGTCCTTCTTGAACCAATATGATCTACATATTAATTCAGATTTAAAAGCGGAACTTAAAAATGAATTTTTGGCCGATAATTTGGCCGCAGAATTTCTCTACTGCTACGTTTAAAGAAACCAAACAATAATTCGAGTTCTTCGGCTGATAAATTAGTGACATGTTTTATATGATTAAAGCTTTTTCGACCGTCATCTTTGAATAATTGATACTTTTGAGCATATAGAACGAACTGTTCCATCTTGTCTTGGAGTTCAATTTCAATTGAATTAATTTATTAAACTGTTCTTTAATATATTTTGCTGGTACACTGTTATTTTTTGTTGGCGATCGACGAAAAATTTTAACCACTTTGCGAATTTTATCTATCAATGGGTAAATTTTTGAGTGTAAAACGATATTTGAGCTCAAATTGTTTTCATTTTCGGTATTGATAATAATTTCCAACCCATCACCGTCATCGCCATTCTTATCATCAGAACCATCTGAGCTGAATAATTCGGAATCCACCGTGTCTTTGTCGACTTCAGTACCCTGCACCTATTCTGTAAATTCATTTTGCGGATTTACTTTTTGGTATAGAGAACTTAGATCACAGCGAGTTGAATACCGTATGCCAGACAAAGCTGGTGACCTACACCAATCAACTTTCCCACTTTGGCCATCTGTTAATTTGTTCTTGACGTGCTCAATGCATTTTTCTGCCGGTATCGAACCTTGAACACGGAATAGGTCGAGATTTCAAAAATTGGTACCATTATGAACATTAATATTCATATAATGTCAATTTTAAGTGAATTTCATTCATCGAACGTTAAGCAGAACCTTTCACCACTTAATTTCAGCTTTGGTAAATCAGCTAATACTAGCTGCTAAACTTTTGCTGAATAACTAAACACAATTTTACTAATTGTGTTAGCAAGTTTTGAAATGTCATTGTGGCAAAACCATCATTAGCTGTCATACGAGAGACGATAGCTTTCAAGGAATGATCTATTTTTTTTAGAAGAAATTTGTTATTTTACTATATCTTTTTGACTGGAGCGGGCTTCACATTCATAATTTTGAACCTCTGGTACCAGTTGATCCCTTTTCAAAAGATTTATGTTATGTTAGCTTTTTAAATGGTAATGTAACAGATTTGATTTCTTTTGAACATCCCGGAATATCGCGTACTTCCACATTTCCATTTCTATTTTGAAGAAAATAATTCATGAGTGAGTTTTCATTTAAATTCGTACCTCTTTTAATATTACATGAATTGATCGCTCGAAAAATTTTGATTTAAACGGTTAATCTGTCCTTATTGCTACCATAAAAATTCAAACGTATGTATTTGTTATGAGAAAATAATGGTAAAATGCAAACGCCAAATTTAAATTTTCTTTCTTCATACATTAATACTGTTTTCCTCTTATTCATGTTTAAAACGACCTTAAACCAACACGTTTTTTAGGATTCGGAAAATTTGTTGGCAAAAACCTGTAAAAAATGTCAGGGCATGATAATTCCGAATTTTTTTACAACTTACAAATATATCAGGGCACTCAAGCATGGGGGAGAAATTTCATAATTTTAACAAACAACTTTTATCTATGATTTGGCTAAATATTTAGATTATGACTTCCTGAATATAAATTCTGCAAGGCAAAATATGCAGTTATTTAACGTTCTCGGGCAAAAACGATGCATTGAAGTCTGAATTTACAAGACGTTCAAATCCTTCCTTGGCCTCTTGAATATAAAACTGATACTGCATGACAATTTCTGCAGCCATTTAACCTTTCCAGATTGGAAAGTGGTATTAAAGTCGATATTTCTGCAGTATGATATCGCAAATTTCAGTTGTGCTAACACACCTTGAAATCAATATTCTAAAATCGTTTATTTGTTTATAAGTTTACATAAAATTACATAAATTATTTTACATATTGTAGTCAAAAAAAAAAATTTGAGAATATTGAATTCAATCCATTCATACCCATATCCACTGCATTTGAATAAAACTAACACGTTCATGCATCTTTCTTGTCTGGCAACATGTTTGAATTGATATATCTGCCAAAACAACTGCCAGCAAACAGAAAGAAATTAATTTCAATTTTTAGGTTTTAAAATAAAGTGAAAAAATTATGAAAGAACCTCGAGAAAATGATGTTAGCAAAAAGTCAGTTATCTCCCTGACTACAAGAGTTTCTATAATTTATGTTTTATAGAAACAATTTTTTTTATTTATTTAAAACTCCTTATTTCTTTATTTTATTAAGTTAATATTAAAGTTTTAGCATTCGAACCCATAGTTACGCTTTTGAAAATGAAAAGGGTTGAAGGCAAAGTTGTTCTAAGATACATTTTTCATTTAAGTTTGTCATAACATTTAGCTAGCTAAAATTTAAAAAGTTCGCTTACGATTTCACTTATCTCTTCTCTAAGCGAAAAATTTAAAAATCTCAAAACAACACATAACCTAAAAATGTCTGTGATTCGTGGAGAGTTGTGAAGGCCGCCCTAAAAACGTATTTAGCTCGAGTAGAGTTTAACGCTTTAATATAGTAAATTAGATAAAGAACCTTAAACCAAAAAACAAAACAGTTTTATTTTAATATTTAAATTTGGCACAAAGCTAAAACCAATTTTAGTGTAATTTGCTAACTAATAACAGGTAAGTACGCTCCTCTGGCAAGAAATCTCCCCTGAAAATTTGAAATGTACTCTGTTTAAAGTTTTCACTGATCAATTTTCAGACTGATGCACATACGCTGCAGGTAGTAAACTGTTTGATAGGGTTGAACTAAATATTTTTTTCGGATTTGTCGATAAAAATTCCGAACAATTATCGATAAATTAAAATATGATTTTCGACCGATTTATCGGTTAATCGATTAACCGATTATCGATATTAATCCCTAGGTACAAATATCATCACGTAAATTTAAATTTCAGGGTGGTATTAATTGTTATTGTTGTAGAGTCTTTAAATTCAATCTGCAGTAAATTTAAAAAAAAAATGTTGTTATGTATAAGTACACCAAAATTTGTACATTTTCGCAGAAATCTGTGTAAGTTTTACTTAATATTTTGTAGAAAATTGTGTTTAGAAGTGTAAATTTACATATAAAATGTTAATATGAACCTGTAAGATGACAATCAATCGTGTACATTTATACAAATAAATATACTAATTTCCAGTGTAAGTTTTAATAGAATACAGCAGTTCATCGCCCGAGTTCTTTCTTGGTGTAAACGCCAACTTTTGGGTTTTGAGAAAAATAAATTTTAAGGTTGATGTATCGCTAAAGTAGAATCTTTAAGAAATAGGTGTCATACTGCATCTTAACTAGATAATTGTTCTTACCCTGCATTTTTGTAATTTATATTTTCTCGATGCAATGTACAGTTTTCCAGGCAAGCCGAGAACGATTTTTCCTTTTTCGACAAATTAGTTAAGCAAATTGTTAAAATAGTGATAAGCGTATGTTTTAAAATAACGACAGCTAAGATATCGTGGCTTTGCTTAAACTAGAACATTCAATTTTAACAGTTTAAATAAAATTTCAATTTACCGTTGATAATTTTTAATTTAATCCCATAAATTGAAATTTTGTATTTAAAGTGTTAAAATTTAACTTTTTATTTTTAGTAAATGCACGATAGTTTAGCTATCGTTAATTGCAAATATACATTTTTGACTATTTCAACAAATTTCTCACATAATTTAGGGAAAAAGGAAAATTCTCAAAGTGTACCGGCCTTAGTTACACAGCTGTAATTTGTGAATGGACATATGTATGTACACTAATAGTGTAGGAATTTTGTTCAAAAGTAGTAAATAATCCAAAAGAAACGAAATCTTACAGGCGTGTAGTACTACTTGAAGACAGTATTTTAGAAAAAATCCCAACCTCTAACCCTGCAATCAGGGTTGAAATAACCAATTTTAGGTGTTCAGAAAAATGAAAATAACTTCTGAACGGTACACAGCATTAACTCGAAAAATGTGCACAATATTGTGTAAGCTTAATTTTATTAAGAAAACAACCTTCCAAAATCCATGATAAAAAAATTAACTAAATGTCAATATTTTATTACTTCAAACTATTATTTATTCTTAGTATAATACATCAGTTTTTTTTTTATTTCCATTTAAATATTAATTATAAGAGCATATAAAAATTAAAATTGTAGCTCAGTTTTGAGCTTGTAGTGTTGTTGCATGATATACCCTGGCAGGTTCCACACATTGCTGAGCACAACATTCCTGACCGCTTGCAATCGCATCTTGTTATGCCGTGCGTACGCGTCAGGTGGAATGGGCACCAAACTATTTTTGACAGATTTCCATCCCCAATCTGTTGGTAGCAAAGCATTTCCCAGCCATGCTTGTACTTGATGGTATACCCGAAATGAATGCTGATCTGCAGCTGCTTTTGTTGGTGGGAGACAAGCTAAATCGAATTTAGAACGTAACTGCTAGTGTACGTTAAACATCGATAGTTGCAGTGTTCAATAGTATCGATTATTTAACAAAAAGCTATCGATAACTTTAAAGTTTGTACGGAAAAGGGAAGGGTTGTAAAGTTAAATAAATAAAAAAACACTTGTATAAGTTGTATATTCATTTTTTTTTAATATTTACTAAAAATCAAATTTAATTATTAAAATAAAGCGAATTTTGCTTAATAAATAATAACTCATTTATCTTTTTATCTTTAAGCCTATTTCGGCGTTCCGTTATAATATGGCCAGCCTTTGAGAAAATTCTCTCCGAAGGAACAGATGTTGCTGAAATGCATAGGTACATTTCTGCAACTTCCTTTAGTCTACTATTCGACCTCTTCACGGAAAAAAATAAACTGGTCCTCAGCTAAGAAAACGGACTTTTAATTCAAGAAAATGGACTTTTTCTTAATTTAAAAGCTAATTTTCTTATTTCTTTCGAGTTTTTCTTCATTTCAAGAAACACAATTCTTACATGAAGAAAAACTCTATAGAAATAAGAAAATTAGCTTTTGAATCAAGAAAAATAACATTTTCTTGAATTAAAAGTCCGTTTTCTTAGCTGAGGACCAGTTTATTTTTTTTCATGTTCCAGTATTCGAAGGGACACTTATTTTTGTCGATGACAGGGTTTTCCAAATATTGCCTGATGTCTATAATGGAATCGCCCAATGGCGTAGTTTTTTCTGGCAAATCTAAGAAGCCCAATAAGTCATCACATTTTTTACTTTGTTTTCCACTTGACGTTGATGCTGCTGTTGTATTTATGTCAATTACCACTTCTGGAAAGCACTGTTTTGGGTTTGCGATCAAATGGGCCTCATAAGCCTTCTGTAACAATTGGTTACTGCCCGTTTTTAATCGTCACTGTTTTTAAAACCTCTTTTTTTGAAACGAGGGTCTAGGATGGTCGCGAATACTGTTGGTGTTCTGCTTTCGTATGGTTTAAGCCTGGTGTCAATAGATTCCTTCAAAAGTAACATTATCAGCTTTGCTTCATCCGTAAGTAATGTTTTTTCGATGTCTCCCAATCTGCTTTTGATACCACGAATCAATGGTAAGATCAATGACAATATTACATAAGTTTCTCCGCTGTTTTTTTGTCGTAGCTAACTCAAATGGCTCCAGTATCTGAATTATTTCCTGAATAATTAAATACTCATCGGCATTGAATCCAGGCGGTGCCCGTTCACATTCATTTAGTGCAATCGCCAATTCTGTTTTCACCGTGTAGTTTCGCTGGATCATGTGGTATGCGCTATTCCAACGGGTGGGAACTTCTTGGATTAATTTAAGTTCTGGTTTATTTAGTTGACGTTGTGTGGCACGTAATTTATCACCAGCTAAAGTACTCATTTAAAAAAATGTAACAATAGCTTTATATTTTTTTAAAGCCTGATCGAAACATTTAACAGCAAAAGAATCAGTGACTGTGAGGTTTAAGGTATGCGCAAAGCAGGGTATATGACGAATCTGAAGTTTACCCTCAGCGTTGATCATAGCTCGAACATTGTCAGTAGTTATTGCTGCACATTTTGTTTGAATACCCCAATTGCTGAGAACAGAATCTAATAATACCTGGAACATATAATGAAATATCAAAAATAATACGTGTAACATAAGTTAAAAAAAAAAATTGTTAAAGAAGATCTGATACTCACACTTGCTATTTTTTCTGCTTTATGACTTCCTTCTACCTTCACAGCTTCTAAAAGGATTGCGATTAAATCATTTTTATACTAAAAATGACAAGTCACTGCCAGGATGCCTTCATTAGAAATTGAAGTTCACATATCAGTGGTTGGTCACACAAACATGCTCTGTCTCAGCTAGGGCCAATAGAAGTTTAGTTTTTATCTCGCCATAATATTCTGGCAAGAATTTGTTTTTTAGCGTAGTTGTATCGGGAATTTCGTACCTGCTATCGAGTGCTTTTACAAAATCATGAAACTCTTTATGCTCTCCTTTCCGTAGTGGTTCCAAATCTAGCGCAATCATACGCACATATAGTTTGTCTAATTTTTTTTTTAATGTAGATCCCTCAGTATAAAGATTTTTCCTATCAAAATAGTTTTTTATCGTTTTTCGTACTTTTGGAATTGAAGCACCGTCATGTTCACTATTCTCTTCAGTAATTATACTAGGACTAGCACTATTCACAGACCAAACTTGATAATGTTTCCTTTTTAAATGGTCATTTAAATTGGTAGTGTTTCCACTGAATTTATATTCATTTTTACACAACTACACTTCGCAAATTTCTCGTTATCTTTTTTGAAATAATTCCATACGCGTGATTTACTCATAATTTTTTTTTTATTTTATAAAATCGTAATAAAACACTGAAACTGGTCTAGTAGAGTAGAGTCTAGTTGATATGGTGCGATTCGTGCGAACAAGGAAAATCAAAATGAATCAAGAATGGTCGAAATATTCGTTTATCATACAAATTTGGTTTTTAGGTAGTCCGCCGATAATTTTTTATTTTCTTCTAAAAAACTGTTAACTGTATATAACAATACACGACAAGATGCATATATACATACACGAGATCATATACATCAATCCTTTAACAAATTAATTCGTTCCCGAAAAATGGTACGTAGATCGAAATTTCTTTAACCGAATTTTAATTTTAATTTTGGGTAAAAAGCGAAAAAATATAAATTCATGGATTTGTAATTCCAAAACAAAAAGCATTCATTCATAAAAAACGAAATTTCGTAAAGCGAGTGATTGGTGTTTAACCTTCCTGTCAACACGACACACCTTGGTGTGTATTTGATTTTTTGTAAATGAATGAAGATTTTTTCCTAATAAAGTTAAATGAAATTTTCATTATGCTATCGTTTCTATATTTACTGTTTATCCGTCTTCGAAGAAACACCTTGATTAAATTCATACACACCAGGGGTTGAACGTGTTGGTAAAAGTCGTTTTATATCTTGCTTACAACAGAGTAATTGGTAATCTGCAGTTACTAGTGTACAATTCGGAGTTCAACATGTTGTTCGGAAGTAATTGATGATTGTCCTGTAAAAGTTTCCATCGCAGATATCACAGGCGTGCTAACGGGCGTAGAAACAATCTATTTTAAAATGGTGTCATTAGTATTGCCTCGTCCTCAAGATAATCCTCCTACCGTCTTCATTGATCGCATAAGTGATTGTTCTGTGCACATGTCCGTCCAAATACCGCTCCATTGCACACTTTTCTTCTAATCGAAAAGTATTAAAGTTTCTTAAAATTAAAACCATTATGAGATAAATTATAAATCTTACCAGAATTATTAACTGCTTGCATATATTCATTCCAACTTGGTACATTTTCGAAGTTATTAAATTCAGCCAACCAAATTAAATCTAAAGACATGTATGTACCTAAGTAAACCGTGCAGTCATGTGTACATGCAGTTATATCCTCAATTATAATTTTTCTTAATCCTGATGAGTCAGGTTTTTTTGTATATATGTATAGCAATGTTATGTTTTCGTTTGTAATTTTGTGTAATCGATGTTCATTGTATCTTTTCATACAATTTAACCGCTGTAGCAGGTGCTATGCATTTAATCCCACCTAGAGCATAAAATGTGTCTAAGCCGTCTAAAGTACATACATTAACATCAGCATTGTCAAATACAAATTGCATAAATCCATTTTTTTTTTCACGTGTACGTCTGCAAACTCTGTTGCACATTTGATGTAATTGGCAACCTCATTGTTCAATAGGTTGATTATATGCCTCGAACCAACTTTACGATGAAGGTGAAGTGATAATTCAAGCAGCACTTGTGATATAAACGATTTTGGTCTACATCCGTATATCATACATTGATTGAAAAACTGCATCTTTTTATTTGTTTTCGTTGAAGAGCATGCGTTTCGGTTTTTATAAAGAGTTTCCGTAAATATCTTTAAAGTCGCTGGTATAAACTCTTCACCACCATTTTTCATATTATCGAATGTTGGATCAACTGTTGTATCATAAATTTGGGACTGGATGTCTTCTTTGATAATTACTGATGCTGCTTTACAGTTCTAAGCCGCTCTTCTTCATTTGTATGAGTCCCAATTCTGCACTAACAATTCTTCGAGTAACATGTCCTTTAAAGTTAAAATTATGGTTTTGCCAAATAAGTTGGTTGCTACTAAATTTGGTTTAAAATGATTTATAATCAGGTCCCTCAAGTAATAGTCACCGCATAAATCTACATCATTGCCACTGAATTCCCTTAGTTTTTCCTTCTGATCGCGTAATGCAAATTGACATTCATTACTTTGTTTTATGAAGGCACACAAAGCTTCAAAACCTGCACGACAGTTGTCATTTATGAGTTTTCCTCTGGACGGATTAGTGGTCACTTCTCTAAATTTGCAGTAACATTTTAGATGATATACTTCCCCATGCGTCATTGCACAAATATCCAAAATAGTTTGTTGCATTTCGGTTGATTTCACAACACTAACTTGCTTGTACCGGCTTACATTCTTGGAGTCAATTTCTTGAATTACTTCGCCATAAGATAAATAATTAATTTTAAAATCAAATGATGGTACACTTGATCTTAACATTTTTTGCTGGCGGCAAGCTGATGATGATGGTCCTGTTATGAGAAATTACTATAAATATCTGATATACTCATTTATATTAATTAATTAGTCTTACCTTGCTCACGCGCTCTTTGGCAAGCAACAATACTACTTTTCCTCGTGTAGTTTTTCCGACATTCTGTATGCAATAAAATTTCTTCGACGTTCTCTTACTTTTTACACAAATCATCATTTCTTAATTTTGAAGCTCGATTAAGCTGCCGATTCCCTTTTCCACCACTGTAGAGTCCTTCTTCTGCATACACTTATTACAAATAATACAAATATCTTCATTTTCCTGCATTACAAAATTTACACTTTTTCCGACAACTTTACTCTTAGATATTCAAAATTACACTGAATAATATAGCCCTAAATCCATACCTATATAAAGTATTCAACAAGATTGTTCGGTTTATAATCCGTTAAAATGATGCATAGCGCAGATTTAAACATCTGCTAGCACACAGGTAACAAAAAATGTTCGTATAATTCTGAAACCGGTTTTTTTTACTGAAAGTAACCATTAAAAGATTAGAAATGTCTTTTCTTTTCAAACACACAAAGGAGAAACCCAGAATGAGAGTACCTGCACATTGACTTGAATAAAACTAAAGTACCGTTATTTTTTTTGCACTCTATGTGTGGTGGGAATTTTTCTGAAAAGTTGTGCCGAACTATAGGGAACAACATTATATTAGTTGAAAGTTTATTGGAATTATTTACAAGTTTATATGGAGCCCTGTTTTTGTTTCCTAATCTAATGGTGTTACATCATCATAGAAGTAATAAAACAAATCAACTTGTGATATTAAAAGTTTGGAGGTACACTAGGTATATTTCCATGTCAAATTTCCCTGCGGTCGGGCGGTCTGTTGCCGTAAAGCCCATTTTTGGAAATTTGAAAACAACTTTTGCAGACAATTTCGCATAACGTGTAATAAGCATACTTCTCTAAATAAAATAAAATAAAATTTGTAGCGGTTCACTCATGCGTTCTCCGCCACATACATTGGCGTCTGAGCACACCCAAATACCAACAACATTTCACGCCGCACAACGTTATCATCATTTAGGAACACACGCATTAAACAACCAATGAATACTGTCTCTTCCATTATAACTTATAAGAGACAACACAAAATAAAATAATAACTCTCGTTTGTTTAGTCTGGTCTCGGAAATTGCATCAATTACATCTACGTGTTGTTCGCGCTCAAAAATGTTTTTGACAACAATGGGGGTGACAAATAAATAATAAAAATCAAATGTACATATACCTATAAAATTAACCAACATAAATAATTAACACTCGCAAATTATATAACTAAAAATAATAAATTAGCCTAAATATATTTCATACAATTTGGAAATTAGTAAATTATAAAAAACATTAAAATATTTATTAATTTACGTGAAAATAAAAATTTGATAAAGTGCATTATATAATAACACTTTAAATTTTTAAAATAAGAATCACTCTTTATAATCTTAGTCAGTCTATAATCAATAGTGTAAATAAAATCGAAAATTCAATTAAACAATATAAATCCAGGATGAACGTGCATCTCGAAGTTGAAACTATTTTAAATATACCATGAAAAATTGCTTATCAAACTCAGGCATATAGTTTAGCATACATTGCCTGATGGTCGGTAGTTTGAAAACTAGTCGCTTGGCTATTGTTTTCCGTGTATGTATAAGATATTTTAATAAGACCCATTGTTTGGATGGCACTATCATGGCCAGTTCGGTATTTTACTTGCGGCAAATTAGATTACTCGAAAATTAGGTTCGATGTCGACGTACGTGGTGGAAACATCATTCCAGCCGAAGCAAGACTATAATTATTGAAATTGGTGTTTCTTATTTGTAAAGTGTTAAATCTCACCTTCAAATAGTTCATTGTTTTTAATGTTCGAATTAAATTTACGGGGCTATATATTTTTGAATTTCTTAAGAATTTCTCGATTGAACTATGAACTGCATCGATTTCTTGCACTTGCAAGTGCCCCGGCTCGGAACATTTTTGCTGAATTTCCTGTATGTGCGGATGTTTTTCCATATATTTTAGAATAGCTAGTGTGATTACCCTATTCATGTTCTGCGGGATGCAATAATCAGACCATAAAATAAGTTTGTTCACTTCTCAATCATCCGTTACGACGTTTTCTAAAATTCTAATTAACGCGGACGCCATATAATTTCCAGATCTGCCACTCATCGCCTCATGCCAAATTGCGGAATACGTTGTCTTGTTGGTACTGCAGTGAGCCGTTAAATTACAAACGGAAAATTTCCATTTATAAAAAAAGATTGAAATATTTGCCTTAGGGAAAGCAAATACATTTGGAAAATCATACCACAATACTGTTGTCAACGAGTCTGTAATATTTCGATCTGCATCCGTTTTTGATTTTGCCAGCAAATTATTGGTTTTATGCTACTCGTAAGCGTTGATTTCTGCAGTAGTAGGCTTTAAAGCCAATTTATGAGCCACACACCGATCACACTGATCCTTTTTTGATTTATAAAACGACAAATTAAACTACTCGTTAAATACTTTTGAATATTAATTATGATATTATTAGGCTTTTTATATTAATTATAGTTATAGAATAAAATAGTGGTATTTATTTGTAATACTTTTGAATACATGTTTAATTTGATTGGATCATTGATATTACTTAGGTGGGCCAATATTTGTAAAATTGAACAAATAGAAATTTTTCGTTTTTTATTTGTTTTGCCCTTAATGTTTTTTCTCATTTGAAATATTTCACCCGTAAAGTGCTTTTTGGAAAAAGTTGCATGGAAAGAGTGGTATGTTCCAACGGACCGTAATTTTATATTAATTATTTTTTAGTCAATTAGAACGATACTAAAAATTCCGATTAGGAAGATAATAAAAATTTCAGAAAAAAATTAAACGGAGTGGGGATAATTTTAGTTCTTTGAAATGTAGAGCGGTCCACGGACCGCACAACGCTCTTTATGGGTTAATTAACAACACAATTCCGTTGCTGGCAGTTAACTTTACTAAATATTTTATAAGTTATTTGGAAAATTACAGTCGTCCTTTCTAATATATGTCAGTTTTGTTACCTGATAAAAAAATTGAATATCCAAAATCTTAGTAATATTTGGTTTCACTTTCACATTCCCCTTCTCATTGTATTCAATTAAAGATTAATATAATTAACAAAAAATATAAAAATAAATCAATTTATGTAAAAAAAATTTAAATTTTTGTCAGCTGAGTTACCAAGATCACATTCAAGAAATTTTGTTTTAAAATTAATTTATTTTTAGGGTTGTGGGTTTGAGATGTCAAGTTATTTCCTAAATGATATTTTCTCTATGATTCAGGATTTCCGTTTTAAATTGTAATAATTTCATTCATTGATTTAGAAAAAAAGAAAAGAAAGAATTTTTCTGGAGACAAAATGTAACTCAGGAGGAACAAAAGTAACACAATGGACAATTTTATGATAATACATCCTTTATTAAATAAAATAAATAAAATCAAAATGCTTTTCATAAGCTATAAATATTTTAAAATACCATAACAAAAATAAATTCTTTCCATAAGAAAAACCAAAAATTAGATATGTCAAACCTCTTTTATCCAGACAGCTCGGGACTAAAAAAAAATCCAGAAAAACGATTTTTCGAATAATAGATTTTTTTTACAATAAATAGTCTCGAACAAATGAATACATAAGTTTATTCATATACAAATTACAAAAGGATGTACATAATGTCCTCAAAAACATAAAATCATATTTAGGTTTTTTTGAAATAATTTTGCAACACAGTTTGAGTTAACTTCGGTTTATTTGCATTTAGTTTGGCTTGTATTGCACAAATTTGCATTATTTCCTGCGTTGATATGTAAGGTTGATTTTCCAGAAAATTCAGAAGATCACTGCAAGCATGTATTGCTTCATTCGTGGACATGTTTACTTGATGACACACAAAGCTCCATTCAGTTAAATTTGTTAGGTTAAGAGGCAAATTTAATTCAGCGGCGTAATTTGTAACGGAACCACTCTGGAAACAGGGCAGTCACCGTTAACAAAAATAATAATAATATAAATAATATGTGGTTGTGCCACCAAGGTACGCCATATTCGCCTGGATTCAGTCGTATGTTGGTCGTTTTATTCAGAGGTATGTTGGTCGTGAGTGTACAGTACCTTAACTTTCGCACAACAATATGAATATGGCAGTTAAATAATTCTCACTATCATCTTACCTCTTGCTCACACCAGGGCCGTTCTTATATATTTAGGCGCCCTGGACTAAAAATATTAGCCGGCTTTATCAAAGCAAAAAAAATTTTTCCAGTGCAGAATCATTTTCTCTTTTAAAATCAGTACATTCGACACCATGAAATTCTAGAGAAAATACAAGAACCTCATCAAACAGCATTTAGAAAGAGGGGCAATTAATTCCAGAAACGAAAAAAAAACGTTAGTGATTTCATATAATTTTCTTTTTTATTTAAATTTAAAGCTTTTAAATTAAACGCTATTCAATAACTTTTTATTTCTTTGAGGTTAAGATTAAAAATTCAAATAATTTAACTAAAATGAAGCATATTTAAATGAAACAATCATTTAAAAAGAAATAATAATAAATTTAATAACTTATTTATTTATTGTACTTTAACAATAATTTAGTATTAAAAGGAAAAGCACAGATGGAAACAGAGTAAACGAAACAAAAGAACAAAAAAATAAAAAAAAAATGAAGCTGCTTCTATTAGGCAGAAAAACCTTTTAAATTTTTTCAAACAATTTCCACCTCATGCATACACATTCCATTTTGAGCAATAGCTCATTTACAATAAAATGTACAGCAAGAGGTGAAATAATATTAAAAATTAACAATAATAACAATAATGTTAAAAATAAATTTAAAAAACTACGTATTGCCCATCAATCACGCCACTCCAAAAATTTTGACTTAAATAAATTGGCCGATCCTAAACTCTTAATTTCCAATGGAATTGAATTCCAAAGAGAAACTCCCCTAACGTAAAAGGATTTGTTTAGCGACCTACAACAATTTTTGGCCAAAATCAGGCGGAAGTTTGAGGAATGAGACCTGCTAAAAAGTAACTTCCTATAAAGATAACAAGGCTTCTTAGCTTTGAGAAGTTTAAAAATAAAAAGACAAACGCGAAATTCGTAAAAGGTAGATAAACTACATCCTAAAACAAGGCTAGAGTAGGCAGAAATATGATCGAATTTCCTAATACCAAAAATAAACCTAGTACATGCATTGAAACATCTTTGGAGAACGTTCATATTTTCCTGAAGCATACCGAATAAAACTACGTCACCATAAATAAAATGAGGAAGAAGATAAGACAAAAACATTTTTTTCCTAAACTGACTATCAGAAAATCCTACTACTTTATACAAACAACTAAGCATACCAAAGACCCTCTTACTAATACTAACTAAATGGTCACCCCAAGAAAGAGTTTTATTAATAACTAAGCCTAAATCTCTAACAGTATTTGAATACCTAATTAGCGAACCCTGCAGAAAAATACCAGGAAAGGACGAGGTGTCTAACGATTTTTTATAAATTATAATCGACTGAGATTTATTCGCATTTAAAACGAGCCTATTAGAGACCGACCAACTAGCGATATTACTTAAGTCTTCATTTATCAGAGAAATATTCCTATCAATAGAATCCTGATCTAAACGACTATTTTTATAAATTTGGACGTCATCAGCGAAAATGTGAAATGAACAATGGTGAATAGAGGATTCCATGTCATTAATGTACATAGAAAACAATAGAGGACCCAGCACTGAACCCTGAGGAACGCCGGAAATTACAGGAAGGAAATCAGACAAAGAATTGTCGAAAAAAACTGCCTGAGAACGATTAGAAAGATAGTTAAAAATTAGTCTGGCAGCGGAAACCGAAAATCTAAACTGAGATAAGAGTTGAAGTCAATTCCCTATTATTCATATTACGCCTAATATCATCACATACATTTAATAACGCAGTAGAAGTGCTATGAAATTTTCTAAACCCAGATTGGAAGAAACTAATTAAACTATTGCTATTTAGATGCGATTGAATTTGAGTTTTAACAACTATCTCGAAAGCTTTAGAGAGAGAACTTAAAATGCTAATTGGCCTCAAATGGGATAGCTCTGAAGGATTACTAATCTTTGGGATGGGTATGATTTTACTTAGCTTCCACTGATCTGGATAGGAAGAGGATGTGAGAATAAAATTAAAAATATGTAACAAATATTTTGAGACGAAAGGGTAAACTCGTTTAACGAATTTTAAATTGACGTTATCCAGACCAGAAGATTCCGATTTAACATTCCAAATGGCAGACTGTAAATCCTCGAGAGAAATATTTGAAAACGAAAACGAATTAGAGGACGCATTAGAGAACAAATCGACGGTACTACTGCCCGAGTTCAAACTAGAGCAAAAATATGATAACTATTAATATCATTGGGCTTAAACACCCCACTAGAACTACTCTTGCATCAGTTTTAAAATAATAATAATAATAATTAACAATAACAGGTTAACTAAATCAACTTTTTTCTACATTTGTTTGTTGCAAATTCGTCAATTAACGCATTCACATCAATTGAATATGCAATTTCGAAAAGGGCACATGTCTGAAAAATTAAATTTTTCAGGAATTGAAGAAAACTAATTATTTTCTAAAGTAGTAAATAAATGTATACAATTTATTTTAAGGTTACATGTACGGTCAAAAAGTAATCGAAAATTGTATAAATATTTAATGTAAATCTTTATTCTATATATTTTTTTATATATTTTATACATAAGAGATGTGCCCTTTTCGAAATTCCTGAAACATAAACGTACAGTGATTTTCAAAATAATACCACTGTTAATTTCAAAATTCATTTCTACTCTTATTTGTGCATGATTAGATCTAATATACGTTTTTATTGAATAACATTGGTCGTGTGCTCCTGGCATTTGTGAACGGTCATTTATTCCAAATTCGACAAATTTCAATTCCAAAATTTCTGTTTATTTTTGTGTTTCTCATTGTTAATAGACTTTTACTCGATTCTAAAAATGTTCGATCGGATTCAGATCAGGTGACTGACTTGGCCATTGCGCAACCCCCATTTCATAATCGTTAAACTAATATTTTGCTGCCTCGAGGTATTCTTTAGGTCGCTATCTTGCTGAAAACACAAGCGTGGTGGTTTATCTTCTTCGGTATAACCAAGAATTAGATGAGTTAATAATATGAATGTAAACAACCGCAATCATTCTATTTTCCGGACAATAAATTGTCATGTTCCATGCTAGAAAAAGACCACTACCACGTATATTAGGGCGAAAGTTTGTATTGGGCTGAGATCATTTATAATGTCGACCTGCAGAACCAAACAGATTAGCTTTTATTTTGTCAATTCATAGTACTTTTTTCCTCCTTTTCGGCATCAAAACTATGTTTGGAAAAACAAGGAACGACTGGGGTCTTTCAAACTATTTCGAGCAACTGCTTGTGAATGATGCCTTCTAAATAATTAAGATTTATAAACCTTCATTCTTCAAAGTGATTCGGAAAGAAGATCACACGACCAATACTATTCAATAAAAATGCATATTAGGTTTAATCATATACAAATAAGAATAGAAATGAATTTTGAAATTAACTGTGATTAAATATGAATTTTTATATTTAATTGTAAGTAAAAAAAAATTAAAAATTGATAAGCAGTTTTTTAGTTAATTAAGAATTTGCAATAATATTATACCTAGTGTGCTGTATAAACTTTACGAAACTTTTATGTATCAAAATCACGTCAGCAAGAGACGGAGATATATCGCCTTCGCCGATTAGTAAAATGCATTAAATTCGAAAAGGGCACATCTCCAAGAGTTGTGACCTTTTCGAAATTATTGTCATAAACATCAACACTGGTAGCAGTATTAATACAAGAGATGTGCCTATTTCAAACAAAATAGGTGCGGGGATATATTTCCATCACATTAACGTGAAAAAACGGTTTTGTCAAAATTTTCGAGATGTGCCCTTTTCGAAATTGCATATTCAATTGATTCCAATATCTCGGATTCTATGGTAAGAATGCTTAAATTATTGAGCTTGCACTGCCGTAAAGATGAACGAAGATGATTTTTAATTCTTTTCAATGCTGAAAAGCATCTTTCACCTGAACAATTAGTACAAGCAATACTAATAAATATTTTAAAAACCGTGGCTATGTTTGGGAATGTACTTTCAATATTTGAATTAACTAATGTTTTCAAGCTTAGCTCTGCTTTCGTTGCAGTTTTGTCATCGGTTAATATATTTATATGCTTGAAATGTAAACACTCTTCAATTAAATTTTCTTCTAAATCTCGCCGATATTTATTGTACAAAGTCGTAGCTTTCTGCTTGATGGTATTATCATCATATTGTTCTAAATGTATTAATACCCCAAATACCGCTAAAATTTCATCATATGCTAATTTTCGTTTTTTGATTTCTATAAGAAGTACATATTGATTCGTAAATTTTCATTTTCATCAAAATTGGTATCTGCTGAATTTCCTTCATCGAACTGCCTTTTTCGCTTTATCTTTCTTGCTATTTTGAAATGTTCGCACTCAGATAATTCAACACCTCTATTTTTATAATGTTTAAAATTATCTGTATTCCGCTTCTCTTGTAGGTATCCTTCTAACGATGCATATAAAGAAACTATAGTATCAATGTCAATTCGAACTTTTTGTAATGAGGTATTAATTTTATTCATAGTTTGTAAAATGTCGTTCCAAAATACAATCATTAATCCAGTTTCTAATAAATTTAATTGATTTTCCAAACCCTTCGCTTCTAATTTAGTACACGGTTTTTGGGTCGGATCATTCGATATTACTTTTAGTGCACTCCTAAAATATTTATAACCAATTACTAATGAATTTACAGCGTCGGCACTGGCTGACCAACGTGTTATGCTTAAGCTTTTAGGAACTTTACACTCGTGCGGCAAATGAGTTTTTAGAATATTCTAGATTCCCCAATTAAATTTAATGAATGTGCCGCGCATGGCACATAAATGGCAAGATTATTTATTGCCTTTATTCTTGCTTGCAGACCATTATAAACACCTGACATATTAGACGCGTTATCATAAGATTGGCCCCCTACAATCTTGTATGTTAAGATCTAAATTTGCAATAGTTTCTATAATGCAAGTTTCCATTTCTTCACTTTTATGGCCTACATTTTCTATAAAACACAAAAACCTCTCGACTGCCATTCCAGCAGTATTAACATATCTAATCACTATAGTTAATTGATCAGAGTGCGAAATGTCAGGAGTTGAATCAACTATTAACGAGAAATATTTTGCTTCTTTTATTTCAGATACAATACAGTTTTTGATATTATTTCTCAAAATATTGATAAATTCGTCACAAATTCTAGTGGACAAATATGACACGTTTCCTGTACCTTTATTGGCAAAATCCAACAAATGTTTTTGTAGCAGAGGATCGAATTTTGCTAATAGTTCGATGCAACCCAAATAGTTTCCATTATTTCTATTTCCAACAATTTGATTGTTTCCTCGGAAAGCCAGCCCTCTCGAACTTAAAAATTTGATAACTTCCACTATTCTAACAAATATATTTTTCCAATAATTGATATTTTTTAATTCCTCCATTATAGAATAATTTTTGAAATATTATTGTTTGTTGTTTAACCGATTCACATAAATCCTTATATTGTTTTTGTGGAGACTGGAATTTTCATGTAAACTAATTTTATCTGCATGTTTCCAATCATTAAAACCCTCAGTGAAGCTACAAGGTGTTTTACCAAACAATTTACATGCAATACAGAATAATTTTCCAGTGGAACTTGAATATAATAACCAATTTCTTTTCAATTTATTACCATTTGGCAAAACTCGATAAAACATTGCAGAGTTTGCGAATCTGTTTTGATTTTTATATGCAATTTTGGATGCAATAAAATTTAATTTACTAATATCAATTGGTGAGTTATTTAAATTAATTAAAATTTGGGAAATAGTCTAAATCACTCACCCATTTAGCAGGGTCATTGTAGTGATCACTATTGATGATATCTTCGTGTAAATTTTCATTCCTTTCTAAAGGATATGTGTTCAATATTTCTGCACACTGACTATTTCCTTGAAAAACTTCTTGCCCAATTTCATTTTGTACATTTCGTATATTTTCTAATAACGCTAACCTTCCTTGCTCTAAAATGGTACTTGAACTAGCTTCAACACAAACGGTTTGAAAGAAACTTTTTAATGATGGAGTTTTTGCCAATAAATTGTTTTGCTTTAATTTTTGCTCCTTTTTTAATTGACGATACTCGTAACCACTCTTCTTCTTTCGCGATGGTTCCATGTTGATAATTAAAATAGAGAGAAGGCCATACACAAATGATAAAGAACACGTTAATATGTACGGAGGCGCAAAAAATTAATTAATTTATTAAATTTTCCAATTAATTTTTGAAATGGTATTTTTTAGACAAAAATTAATTATCCTATTAGTTTTAGATTTATTATTATTAATATGAAACGAGACAGTATGCATACAGTTTGTAAACACTAATTATAATTTCGTTACTCACAATATTTTATTTAAAGAAGAATCTATAATAGTTCTTTGAACGAAATAGTATTCTGATTTGAAAATTTACTGAGAATGAATAATAACGTATTTCATAAATTTATTAACCACTATTATAAACCACTTGACACGAGGATGATTTTAATATTCCTCTATTTGCTGAAATGAAATGAACACCACTTACACAACACTACACAGAAAGAACTGAAACCATCATATTTAAACGAATATCGTAATCGTGGTATTTTGCATTTGTTCGCCTTTTCTACTTTCTTCTCTTTTTTACTTCCAATAAACAAAGTTTGGAGAGACAAGTGAAATGGTATATTTTCTATTTTCAACAAAGCCAATATGGTGTTTTGTGTAGTGTTACGTACCAACACAAGTACAATATGTATACGAATATATTCCTTTTGTTTTTTACATTTTCAACAATGGAGACGATACAATGAATAAAATGAGAACACCGTATGATTATGAAAATGCGTAGGTTAATTTTTCAGACATGTGCCCTTTTCGAAATTGTATATTCAATTGTACCCCTTACTTCCGCAGAAAGTCGTCACACCAATGTACTTGCAGCGCGAAACACCGCAAACATTCTGCAATTTCTTCCAAACTTGTAGCAAAAATGTTAACCACGGTAATGTCGTCACTTATAACACGAAACACCGCAAAACTCCGTAATTCTCCCCAACTGGTAGCAAAAATGTTAACCGCCATGCGCGCCCAAATAAAACAGCGCACATCAGAAAATCCGCTAACCGGCGTCAATCCCACGAAGAATTCTTTAAATGTTACGTTTTCTTTATGTGGGGATATATCTTTTATTCATCACTTTTATATCCTCTTTTCTGTTTAAAAGTCAATCACCAACTGTCCCAAAAATCATTCGATTTTTTTTCTTTTGACTTTTCGTTTAAACAAAAAATATATTTGGTATCACAACCGGTATCCCAAAAAAAAAACAAATATCGGTTTTCTAAATTTTCTCCGCACAAAAATTATTAACCAGCGCTATCATAAAACAAAAAAAAACATATATGTAATTCTGCTACCATTCACAAATAAAATTAAACCCTCAAGCAACATGGTGCGTGACATATTTTGCTTGATAAACATACGCGTACGGACAACCGTTGCATTCGAGGAATATTGAATATTTTATTTGTGAATGAATACCTACAAAGATGAATGAAGACAAAATATTTAAAATACAGTACAACCTCGAATCTCTGTACCATTAAAGCGGCGGAGCAAATGTTACAAATTAACTATCTCGTTTGTAATTGCGTCCTGATGATTTTGGTCTGGCTCATTTTTATCAGTTTCATCATCTTGAGGCCAAATATTATGCCAGTACGTAAATTTTGTTCACAAACCGAGAATTGAGAGTAGAATAACCTCATATTTTTAGTAGTGGTAGATGTGTGTATATTAGTGACCACGTGATTGTTGTTTATTTTTTATGAAATTGACTTCATTTAATTTTCATTCATTCATTTTGTCATTTAAAAGTGCTTTTATGTAAAATTTATTAAACAACCGAAAATATTTTATTTAAAAGTTTTTTTTAATAACAAGCACGAAAAATAATTTATTCCTTTAACTAAAAAAAAGCAGAATATAAAAAAAAATGTTACTCCATAATCAAAAACAATAACAAATTTAGTCTTTCAAAAATTATTTTGTTTGTAGACCCAAGTATTTTTATATCCGATAATTTTTGTATTTTTCTGACATTTTGCTGATTTCATCACCGACTTTTTTCCGGAATATTATCCAACTTATTATAAGATTTACTATGAAAGTTGGCCACAAAAATCGGAAAATGATGACAAAAAAAGTTAGGTTATGTCGCACAAAAAATGGGCGGGGCTTCTAATACAAATTTTGGCGGCAAAATCTCACTTTTCAATTTGATTTTATAGATACTTATTTAAATAAAAATATTTTTTTTTTTATTTTAAAATTTTATTTTTAAAGTTTTTATTAACATATACATAAATTGAAAATTTATTGGCGACTTCTTTCTGGAGAACTGGCCAAGCTGAGCCCGTCGGCGACCATCGGGAATTTCTTCAATGTACAATCTGAAATTAAAAATAGTGAGTTATTGGTCTTCGGGTAATAACATATTTGCGACACATTTTTTTTGTAATTGTAATGATTGGAAAATTTAATTAATCGAGGATGGGATTTAAAAGGTGATTTTTGTATACTTAATTAATTTGGAACAGTTTTAAAATTTTAAATGCCAGAAATTTATACTTAAAAATATAGGGCCACTAAACATTTTTGGAGCTAAACTAAACTATTGTTACCACGTTTTCACTTACATATAAATATAAAATTTAATATTTTTAAAACAAATAAAATATGTTCAAAACTCGGAAAACCGATTGAAGTTTTCAGTTTTGTTATACTTGGGGAATGACAAATCTCAACTCAAAAGCAAGAGAGAAGTATAAAAAAGAAACGAACATAAGCACCAAAAAATTCAAGCGATTTAGTTATTTTTGATGCTTACTGTCCTAAACAACGCACAAATACAACAAACAAAAATAATTCAATACAATCATAAAAATATATACTATACATCGTGCACGAATACAAAATTCTCAATTCTCATGTCTCGGTTTGCGAACAAAATTTACGTACAGGTGAAACAGATTCCTAAGCTCGATAAATACACCACATGAAATCCTTCATCGTAATTTTTTAAAAAAAAAGTCCAATTTGGTCTTCGAAATTTAATTGAAGCTTATTTCAACAGTTCCTTTCGATAATGACAATTCAAAGCTACGAATTATCCCTTGATCCATCGGCTGAATTAGATATATGCAATTCGGTGGTAAATACAATGCGGAAACGTTATTACAATTCAGCAAATTTGCATCTGGATGTGCTGAATAGTTGTCCAAAAGCAAAAATATTTCACAGTCGAGAGGGAAACCTACTTGATTACAATGAAGGCGTGCTTCCTTAATGAAATTATCTTGAACCAGTCAATAAACAAAGATTGGCTGGCCCAGCTTAGTTTGATGAATTTATAAATTACTGGATATTCTTTCATTCCTTTAAGAGATCATGGTTTTTGGCTTTTTCCGATCACTAATAATTTACATTTATGAGTACCGAGCTGCATTTGAACAAACTAAGATTGTAAGGCGCTCTGCTTTCTTTCGATCCACTGGCTACTGATTCATCAGAGCTGGCCAAAGTTGAACGCGGCAAACACTCCAAAATATTCCGGTCTCGTCTGCGTTATACACTTGTTCGGGTGTAAATTTTTTTTCGGCAATAAGAAAAGACAGCTCATTGACAAACAAAATGGCACCTATGTCATCTGCAGACAGTCAGACACTTTTAGTTGTCAGACCCCGTATCGACTTTTAAATTTTTGGAGCCATCCATTGGAATAACAAGAATGCATTTTTATTTGTATTTCCGTATGAAATTATTTAGATTTTTTCTATTAACATTGTACCGGAAATCGGTACATCTCGGCTTCTCTGTTGTTTGAACCACATATATGGGGCTTCATCTACCTGAGGATTATCTGCCGTCCGTAGAGTTTTTCTTTGCGCCATACCAGTTGTGGAATCACTCTCATTAAACGCGTCAAAATAGCATTTTTATGTTTAACTAAATATAAAATGAAATTATTACGGATAACTGGAAATTTCCGGTTAATATTGAGTATACAAATATTGTATATTTCCGACCTTTTTTACTGAAATAAAAGATAGTAGTTTGTGTAGAAAATGAAAGAATGTTTTATTCAAGGTATGCTCCTTCGGAAGCTATAACCTGCCCATCCTTCAGGCAATAAACGGATTCCCAGAAGGAAGAAGTCTGGTGGTTTCGAGGCGATCCGGTCATCGACCCATTTTTTGACGTTTTCATATGAAGTGAGGTGCTGCTGTGCCAGGGCTTATTGCATCGACCGGAACAAGTGGTAATAAGAGGGAACAATGTCTGGTGAATACGGCGGGTGGGGTAGAATTTCCCAGTTCTGCCTGCCCAAGTAATTTTTGACAGGTATAGCAACATGTGGCCTAGGCGTTGTCATGATGCAAAATAATCTTATCGTGCCTTTTGTCCCATTCCGGTCGTTTTGCAGCTAGAGCTTGCTTTAAAGCCATCAGTTGTCGTCGATATACTTGTCCCGTTATGGTTTCACGCTCTTTCAGCAGCTCATAATAGACGACACTCTTCATATCCAACCAAATATAAAGCATCAACCTTCGAACCATGGATATTTGCTTTTGGCGTCGACGGCCCTGGTTCACCTGGCTTGACCCACACTGGTTTGCGCTTTGGATTGTCATAATGGATCCACTTTTCATCCCCATTGATGACCCGTTGCAAAAACCCCTTCCTACGTTGTCGTAGAAGCAACAATTCGCACATGGTTTTCCGACGTTCCATGTCCCGTTCTTTCAATTTGTGTGGCACCCAATTTCCCAGCTTCTGAACCAATCCCATTGCATGTATACGTTGCGAAACACATTGTTGGGTAACATTCAACTCTTCTGCCAATTGTTTTTCAGTCTGACAAGGATCCACATCAAGCAATTCTTCCAATTCTGTATCTTCAAATTTTCTTGGTCTGCCTTCACGTTCTTTGTCTCTAACGTCAAAATCACCAACTTTGAATCGTTGAAACCACCCTTTGCATGTTGTATTCGATGGAGCATGTTCACCGTAAACTTCCACAAGCAAATGATTTGTTCAATCTATAATCTAATTAGCTACGTATCTATAATCAATTTGCTTACGTTTATTCTCGCTGGAGTAAGGCTCTAGAAATTCTCCTAGGCAATGATCAGGTTGTTCATCTTTACTATTACTACAACTCGGCGAATAAATTAAGTTATACACACTCGCTTTCTTTTGATATAATACGCTGTACACTTTCGGTTTAAAACATTTACAAAAACCTCTACAAAGTATGCTAAACTTTCCACAAAACCAACTTAGGTCACGGTATTCTAGTGTTCCCTTTTGCCGTAAAACTGGAATATCGGCTGGCAAAGATGTTTTAATGGCATCAATTTCATAGGTTGGTATCAACAATAATTTTACACTAGTCTCAGGCTGCACTAGTTCATAAAATTGATCAGCATTAATAATATCTCGACCATGAGCAGCAATTCGGTCAGCTGTTCGTTTAAGAAAACCAACAATGCCATCTGCAGCACCTTTACCATGTCCGGCTTCAAAGGACGACCAAGTTGCTTGACCAAGCTTTTGAATATTTGTTTTTTTTTCTTGAATCATTTGTAAAATAGGTGCTAAATGAGCCCAAATCGCAGATGGACCGTGGTCATTATTTGATGATATAGAACAAAATGAGTAAGGTACTTCATTGGGATCCTCTGAATTGGTGAGCTTGTATCTCTTCGGCAAACTTATTTTTGGGTGTGTGAATTAATTTTTAGACTTTTTTATAAAAAAAAATGTTTATTAAAAGATAACGATACAGTATATTTTATCCAATAATAATAATATTTTATCCATCGTTACCTATGACTTCCTGCTATCTCCTGGGAAGTTTGTGGATTCCCCGTTTGAAGAATCCTTCAACTTTCCCAGGTATCCAGCCATCGATCCAATTCCGCACTTCTCCGGGGTTTCGGAAGCGTACGTCAGCCAGGCCTATTTGCATTGATCGAAACAAATGGTAGTCGGAAGGTGCAAGGTCTGGAGAATACGCAGGGTGTTCAAGCCGATCCCAACCGAGTTGCTCTACCTTGTTTTGAGTGGTTTTTGCACGATGTGGTCTGGCATTGTCATCATGAAACAAAACTTTATAGCTTTTATTTGCTATTGCTGGCCGTTTTTCGTCTAATGCACGTGCCAAATTGTCCAGTTGGCGTCGATAGCGATCACCTGTAACCGTTTCATTTGGATTTAACAGCTCATAATACACCACACCTTTCTGGTCCCACCAAATACTCAGCATAACCTTATCGCAATGAATATCTCGTTTTGGCTGCGATGGTCCTGCTTGGCCTGGATCGACGTAAACTGCTTTACGCTGGGGTTGTCGTAATAGACCTACTTTTCATCAGCAGTAACAATTCGATGCAAAAAACTATGTTTTTTGTACTCAGCAAGATTTTTTTTGCATGCTTCAATTCGTGCTCTCAATTGATATTCGGACAGTTGATGTGGGACCCATCTTCCTAGCTTTCGAATCTTTCCCATTGCGTGCAAACGATGAGAAATGGTTGATCGGTCAATGTTTAACTGCATTGCGAGTTCTTTTTACGTTTGACATGCATTTTTATCCAATAATGTTTGTAATTCGGCATCTTCAAACTTTTTTGGCTAACCTGGCCGTTCTTTGTCTGTCAAGTCAAAATCACCACTTTGGAATCGATGAAACTAATTGAAACAGCTTGCTTTCGATGGAGGTTGATTACCATAAGTATCAGAAAGCAATCGGTGAAGCTTCAGCAGTAGTTTTCTTGGATTGACAATATTTATTTGAACAAATATAAAAGAGCGCTTTCTCTAGATTTGTTTTTTTAAATCGTGAGCCTTTATAAGCAGCTCTAAAAGCCGTTTTGCCATGAATTAGCCAATATTTTTTTTACCTAAAATACACACACCTCTGCCGAAACATTTTATGAGTTTTTTTTAATTTATAGGATATTTCTTAAGACAATTTTCTAATTTGAATGCACCTTCATTAAATGGTCTGATTTTGGAAATTATTTCACCTTCCTCTTTATCTTGACAAGCTCTCTTGAAAAACTCTCCAGAGAAACAATTTTCTCAACACAATTTTTAAATTTGACCGTTTCGCGTTCACCAAATATGGTTCCATTTACTAAAATCACATTTGTATTGCCTTGATAACCAGTTAACCTGCCAGAGAACAGACATCTTCATAGTACGCGCGCCTCCCACGCTTAATGTTACACAAGCACACGATAATAATTATTGTCGCATTGAGTCAAGGTCCGTAGTTATCCATTGAAATTATTGTCTAGTTGGTTGCTGTGATAGTTTGCGAACCGTAGGCTTAAATAGTTGGGTATGTTTACGTAATGCTCCCTTTCCGTACAAGACACAATTGGAGTGAGATATGACACGTTAAAAAGGTTAATTATGGTGAAAAATTGTTAGAAACAAATACGTACCTACATACATTTTCTATGCCTATACCTAGCGGTAGAAAGAGGTAACCATTTGAATTTCAAGGTTATCTCGTAATTTTTGTTGAACCTTATTGTTTTAGTGTTAGTAGGTACATATAATATTAAAACCAGCCAAAATAATACAAATCTTGTCCAAAAATTCTAAAATCCATTTAAAATTGTTACCAAAAAATAATTTATTTTTAACAAATTATTGTTTTATAAGCCATGATATTTTTTATTAATAAAAAGGTACAGTTGAATTTCTAACAATTAATATGATTTGTTTTAAATATTTATTAGGAATTTTATTTAATTTTTATTAACAAATCTTCATATAAACAATTTAATTTGTATAACAACAATTTCAAAAAATGACAGATATTTATGTTTATCTCTATTTCACTACTTTGTACTGATCTCATACATATATAAACTTTGCGGCGAACGGTGTTGGCGATGAATTGTTAAATCTTCATATAAAAATTCTGGTGTGGTGACAAAAGTGCCAATTCAAAAGTGCCAATCATAAAAGTGCCAGAATTCAAAAGTGCCAGAACAAAAATGCCAAACTGAAAGTGCCAAAGACCACAAGTGCCAAAAGCCTTAAATGCCAAAATTATTAAATGCCAAAGTTATTAAATGCCAAATTATTTTTTGGCATTGAAATAAACATTTTGGGCGACAAAAATAATTAACTGGCAACAAATTTATAAATAAATAAATTAAAAATTAAAAAAATTAAATTAGTTTTAAAATATTCTGGAAAATGGAGATCCCTAATTTAACTTAGGAGCCAGGATAAGCAAACATGTCGTACTGCGTGTCGCACGTGGGAGCGGATTATATAGAATCTATTAATGACACTGCAATATTTTATATCGATCCCCCATCAAACATTGGCATTTAATAACTTTGGCATTTAATAATTTTGGCATTTAAGGCTTTTGGCACTTGTGGTCTTTGGCACTTTCAGTTTGGCACTTTTGTTCTGGCACTTTTGAATTGGCACTTTTGTACTCGAATCAAAATTTCTGTGTGGCGTGAAAATTCATAGAACAGCAATTCGTCGCAAACACAGTTTTTCGCAAAAAATTATAATAAACAATTTTTTACCATGGGATTTGATTTTGATTGAGTTTTTAAAATTTTTCCGTAACAGTGATTGAATAATTACGAAAATCAAATAATTTAATTATAACAAATATATAAATAATATATTTGATTATCAATTTTTATTTATTTCTTGTTAATAATCTCAGAATAAATAATTATTTAATTTTGCTGCCAAATATTTAAATTAGAAAATGGAAGATGCATGATGTTCAAAATTAAAGTTATAAATCATTTAAATTGAAAATCCTTATGAAATTATAAAAAATTAGAGTTTGTTGTAGAAAATATTGATTTATTTAAAAACAAAAAAACAATGTGTGTAGCCTCTACGCGCGACAGCAGTGAAACTTTTTAAGCTGTAAATTTGTAATTACTACAATTTATCGTTCAATGGTCCGGCTGGCATATACAGTAAAATGTGTAGCTTTTCCGCAGCAAGAATTGAAGAAATAGTCAATTGATCCTTATAGTGTTATAGCAGTATTATACAAAGTCAGAGTAGATATATCCAAATTAGATAATTGCACATTCTAGTTATTTTTCTCAATCTCTGTTACTCCATGATCTGGTAAAACAGGATTATCACAACTCGACTCAAAATCTACCTATAGAGGCACGATAAACAAAAGCAATATTATTTACTAATACTGATATTAAAGCGACATTTTAGCTTGAGAACGCAAGCGAAATTGTTATGGTGTATTGTTCGGTTTATATTTTAAAGTGAATTTTGCTTACATTTTCTTCAAGAGAAATTCAGAATACTAAATAATTTACCCAAAGTAATGCAACCAGCGATTGATGCATAGGTACAGTTTTCTCATGTCATTTGGAACTATTGCAGATTATAATTTCCATGTCTCATTTTGTAGCTAGCATAAATCAATTGTTTCATTTTTGAATTGCCCGAGAAAAAGAAATACATTTTGTATTTAGTTTAAAAGTATTAAATTTCATCTTAATTTGCCAACTCTCATTGTATGATCATCTAAATTTATTGTAAATTTACAATAAATTATTTATTATAATAACCGCCTACATCTAAATAGTACAAAAACATTAAGTTTAAGATATTTGTGTACAAGGAAATTATTTACAAACACAATTTTTATACTTGTTACTTGTAAATTGCAATCAATACCTCAATATACTCAATATACTATCAATCTAGGAGGCATTGATTCGACTGTTTGTAGATGTTGTGTTTGTATTAATACAATTTATTTCAATTTCGTTTCAATATTCTTTTGTTTTTTTTCGAATCATACATTCATACCCTGCCTAAAAAAATTTCAATTCAAAAATAAAAGAAATACTGTCGCTTTTTTCGTATCATATCGCTTCTTCATTTTTTGCTTGTAATTTTTGTTTTGTTTCATCGATTTTAAAAATCGATAAAGAAGTTTCACTTCAAAAAAATTTTAATAACAATTATGGTTGAAAAACTAATTCTTTGAGTAATTATTAAACCTCCTGTTAACAATTTTGTTTGTACAACGTAAAAAGTTCACAAGCTCTAAAATTTTTATACTCCAATTAATTTGTTGTTTACAATTATTATTTTACAAACAAATATATTTTTATTAATAAACAGGTACATTTGAATTTCTATCAATTTAATAAACAATTTTGTTTTAATTTTTTCTTATGTTAATTAATATCTTACAAATAAATCAATTTGATAAAACCAATACCAATATAAAAATTTTTATAAATAATTTAGTTGTGCCTAATATAGTTTAATAAAAGTTGAATTCTGCTATTGATCAATAAAAGTTGAATTCTGCTATTTCTGCTATTGAATTCAATTTTCTTTTATCTACGCAAAAAAATAGTTATTTACATCACAAGGGCGGTAAATGAGTTGTTACACTACGAGTTCGACGTTTAGAATTTTGAAGGAATACTGTGACGATCATTTAACGTACGTGTAATAATTAAATATTTGAAATTCATTTTATTTTTTTATTTACAAAAAGATTATGTTTATAAAATAATCAATAAGTTTTTGCAAATTTTAAACACATTTATATTCACGTCAGTTTTTTTTACCTGTAAAATTCAGATGCAAACCTGATCACGAAACATAATTTTTGTTACAATACATATATCATTTAGATAAAATAATAATTGACGGTTTCAATCGATTATTGAACAACAGACAACACAATAACATAATAGTACAAACATACTTTAGCTCTAATAATATTACGCCTTGAACTTACTTAAATAACAGCAATTAACTGGAAAACTGTTTATATTTAAAAAATCAATTAATACTAAACCATTTGCAGGTTCTCCAATTTCATAGATATAGAAATGTAGGTTAAAAAGATAATTAGTAAAATAATTACACACTGCAAAATATTTGTTATGATTCATCAATATGTCTTTAATTTCATAGAAATAATATGTGGTTCTGTTACAGAGAAAAAATATCCAATTTTGAATTTTGTTCCTCGGAAAACTAAACTTTTTGTGTATTGTTTTATGGTTCCTAAATTCCATAGAATGGTTGAGTATATTGTGTCTCGGCATCAAAAAGTTCTATGTGTTTCATCCCAAAATGTGTGTTTTATTTACAAATAGAAAAAGGACTAACAGATGGTCCACCCTGTAGTTAGTGAAGAAAAGCTTATCATGAAGGGAGTTATTTTATGCGGATGATATTCTTATTATTTATCTTCTGATTTAAATTTGCTGAATAATTGGTTTAATTAGAATTTGTTAGTGTTGAACGTCCAAAAAACAAAATATATCATATTTGAAAATTAGAATTTCTCTGGTCTAAACTCGTCATGCAACTTAAGATATAATAATTCTATTATTGAAAGAACACGGCGCTTCACCTATTTAGGTTTAGTAATCCATGCTAAATTTAAATGCAATGCCCACATTGATAAAATTAAAAGCAGAACAACACGTACTGTATGGGCGAACAGTATAAAATAAACAAACTATTAATTCTTAATTAAATGTCTCCATTCGGTACCCTACAATAGAATTATTCAATCAGTTTGACTCTCTAAGGCAGGCCACACACGTACAGTTTGAACTGTACTGTTAAAACACTCAGTTAAAACTGTACGTGTATGGGTATTTCAGTTCAGTTAAACTTAACTGTACAGTTTAACTGAGAACTTTAAAATTTTTATATTTTTAACTGAAACAATTAACTAAACTGAACGTGTGTGGGGGTTTAACTGCACAATTCTCAGTTTTTTGTCGAAATTTTGAGATGAGAGGGCGTTTCATACAATAATTAAAATATATTGAAATATATATTGAATTATACAAAACTAGTTCGACTATTTATATAATTTTTATTTTATTTTGAAGTAAATAAAAATTAATTAGGGTTCAAAGAAGTCTGGAACATCTACAGACAGCATTTATAAGCCGGGTCTTTGGTATTACGACCTATTGGATCGTTCCGCTCATTCAAATTCATGATAGTAACTGAAGGATTAGACTGAACGTGTGTGTGCATCTCAGTTCACAGTTAAAACTGACAATTATAACTGCACAGTTAAAACTGTCAGTTAAAACTGTACGTGTGTGGCCTGCCTAACATTATTTTTTTTTTATTTTTTATTTTTTATCAGTTTTTTAATTGGGTGCAGAGCGGACTTATTAACGGTCCTAGCTCCTTGTAACTGTCAGAGCTTCTGCACCCAATGCGCGATCCTGCAAGTTAAGATTAATAGCTACCTTAAATTTATTCATGTTGTATTCCTTCGGAAATTTGAAATGTATTAGCGAATTCCACTTTTTTGATGTTCGGTATATAAATTCGCGCTTGATTTCTTCAGTTCGAGGTTTCGGGAGCTTCATCGTAAACCTATGTGCATTGGTTGTTCCTCTTGTTACTCTTGTTGTTGTAACGAATGGTGGTATTTTCTCCGATAGTTCTGCAGAACATTTACCATGTAAGCATCTGTAGAAGACGCAGAGTTCTGCAACATCTCTGCGATGCTGTAAGCTGTCTAGTTCTTGAGTAAGTCTGGGATTCCGTATTATTCTGATAGCGCGGCGTTGAACCCTGTCCAATAAGTGGAGGGTGGTACCAGACGCACCTCCCCAAACTTGACAGCAATACTCTATACATGGTCGTATGAAGGTTTTATATATCTGGAGAACTTGATGCGATTTGAAAAACCTTCTGCATCGATTCAGGAACCCCAGTTTTTTTGAAGCTGATTTAGCCAATGCAACAATGTGTTCATTCCATTAGAGTTTGTTACTTATTTGAACACCAAGCAGTCGAATTGAGTCGCAACCCACAAGGATATGGTTTTTTACCACAAATGGGTAGTCGTTGCGACTTTTTTTACGCGAGAATATGCATATTTGTGTCTTTTTTTCGTTAAATTGTACTAAGTTGTTGTTACCCCACTCAAATATTGTACTTAAATCGGAATTAAGAGAAGTTACGACTTCTGACCGTTTATTATTTAGATCTGTAATGCTAGGCTCCGCCTCGAATGAAATAGAAGAATGCAATGTGGCATCATCCGCAAAGCTATGGATAGGGTTTACAGTGCTATCCAGCAAATCGTTGATGTATAGCAAAAACAGGGTCGGTGACAAAGGTGATCCCTGAGGGACTCCGGCATTTGGGGAGTGCGTCGATGATGATCTCCCATTAAGCACGACGCTGATTTTTCGGTCATTGAGATAGCTTTTAATCCACCTGGTGGTCATCGAGTCCAGCCCGTATGCCACAAGTTTACAAATAAGATTCTCATGCCATACCTTATCAAAAGCCTTGGATATATCCAAGGCGATTGAAAAGGCCTCTCCGTGGTGTTCTAGGGCGAGATTCCATTTGTTCGTGACATACGTCAGGAGATCGGTCGTGGATCGACTTTCACGAAAGCCGTATTGTCTATCCGAAATTAGTTTGCTAATTTCAAGATATCTAACTATATGTTGATTGACGCATTTCTCAAAGACCTTAGCGACGGCTGATACAATTGATATTGGCCGGTAGCTCGAAGGGTCAGTTTTGTCACAACCCCGTTTCAGCACGGGTTGCACCATTGCATTCTTCCAGGTGTTCGGGTAGTCACCTTGCTTATATGAAAGTAGGAAAATTTTAGATAATATTGGAGCCAATTCACTGGCAAACTCCTTCATTATTCGAACTGGAATTCCATCAGGTCCGGAGAAAGAGAACTTCTTCTCCTAACCTTTAAAATTATAAATGGTCTCATTAAGCACAACCTTTCCTTGGTACGAGCTGGTGATACTCACCATTATAATACACGAAGAAAGTCTAACTTTGTAATTGACCGGTTCACAACTAACGCACGAGATAGTAACGTACTTTGCAATGGACTAACAAAATTTAATTCATTGCCATAAGAAATTAAACCAATAAATAAAATTGGATTGTTTAAGAAAAAAATTAACGAATACCTTAGACAATTAGATTAAATTAGATGTCAGATTAGTTTTTTACAATTAACCATAAAGTATTTAATAATTCATTTTTCTTAATCTTAACTATCAATTAATGAATACAATATACATATAGATGTAAATTTTTTTAGATCAAATTATTGAGTTATATCTTTGAGTATATATATATAGAGGAATCACGCCAATTGTAATACTACCTCAATAGATAGCGTTACTTGTATGATTTACAAATTTTTTCTAATTTTTTGTGCATAATATATTTAGGTTGCAATGTATCGAAGTATACAGTAAGATTTGTGGTTGAAAATGAATATAATTTAAACTTTTCCTCTTTCCGCTCGTATCGTAGATGTATAATACAAATACAACAAAAACAACAATGAAACGATTTAAAAACTAAAATGTAGAATAATTTTTTTTCCTATTTTCTTCGTTTTGAATGTTTTGATCGTACAGAACAGTGTGAATGTGTGAGTGATATTTGTTTTGTGTTGATGTTGTACAAAAAGATTGTGTGGGCAAAAACATCTATAATTCCAAGACGAACTATTCAAAATTTAAAGGTACAAAGTGACCACGGGTTATAGTGTTGGTTGTGTACATATAGACTTTCAATAATAAAATTAACCAACACTAATATAATTTGTTTTGGTATTAGAAAACAAAAAATACATTAGAAACAACAACAATTTACATCACGGCAACGCCGTATAATAATATCGAATAAAACAAGACCTATTTATGTGTATGTTTGAACAACAAAATAAATTATAACAACAATCAGCATATTTTCAATTTTGTTGAGAAAAATTTGTAATGTATGGATGTAAACATTTGGATATTTTTTTCTTCTCTAGAATATAAGTCGAGAATTATTTTTCGATTTAATTTATAGGTTTTATGTTGTTAATTCTCCTGTTTTTCTGTTAACATAAATAGTATTTTATTTGTTTGAGCTTGAATTAAATAATTCAAATTACGTTTTGAATTAATTAATTTTTCTGGTTAGTGCAATTTTTGTTGTAATTTACAAAAGTACTAAAGTAGTTTTTAGCGTACAAAATACGCTAAATATTTGTTCGTCATTCGTTATTCGAGATAAATGTTTGAAGACAATGATTCGCTTGCCTTTACCTAAACATGTCAGTGTAATAAATAATTAAATTTATTTAGTTTTAATGAAATAATTTAATTAATTGTACACCAGAAAACAAGATGTCATATGTTTGTCGTACAGATGTTTTCGATAATGCACTGTGCGTAGTGTGTTACTGTGTTAAGTGTTTGACAGGAAAAAGATTTAACCTACCTTTATAACACTAGTAGACCAAAAAGTAACACATTTCATTGTTTTAGAAAACACAATAATCGTACATATTTAAATGCTTTAAACACGTTAAATATAAAAGTATTAAGGCACAATTCAATTTTCAACATCAAGACATCTTGTAAATTTATATTATCTTAATTATTTTTTTATTAAATTCAAAAATGAATTTGAACTAATACAATATTTTTGTCAAGAGTGTAAAAATAAAAAGTAAATATGTATTTGTATGAAAATAAATGTCAAATAATATACAACGTTGCCGTCGTCATTTAGTTACCAATACTACCTTCTGTGGTCGTTTTCATTCAATAACAAACTATAATTCGTCTTGGAATTATAGATGTTTTTGGTGTGGGTCATGTGATTTTTGATTTTTAAATCTGTTAAAATTTAATTTTGAAACTATGAACTTAAATACATTTTAAGATTTCTGGAATAAAAATCAAATGAACGTTCTTGTAGGGATATTTTTACCTCTGCGGTTCTAGTTATAAGTAAAAGTATTTTTGTTTATTAACACGAATACGAAGGATGTTTAAATATTTGTATAAATGGAAGTTTTCTATCGTTTTTCAATTTCCTAAGTAGTGATAAAAAACGGAATGTGTGGATTAAAGATTCAGGCAACAAATTATTGAAAATAACCACAGAAAAGTTGAACACTCCCATAAAATTTTGCGAAAATCATTTCTACGACAACGATATTCGTATTTTAGGATAAAAAAAAATTATAAATAAAAATGTGTATCCCGTTTCGTTCGATAAAGAATATGAAGGTCTATCAATTGTTCCAAATATACAAATTAGAAAGACATTCAAAAGAAAAGCTATTCATATCACCGAAGAAAAATTGATTTTGCCAGAAGTTCAATGTTTTTCTGTTATAGATAATATATCCCTCACTATTTCGCCATCCCTTGAAGACTATCATTTATCACTGGAAGGAAATCGATCACCTGCCGGTCCAAATTTAAGAGGAAATATTCAAACCGTATAACTAATATTTGTTTATCTAGTTTTCATGATAATGATGAAAGAACTGAAGATCAATTTCCTATCATGCCTTATATTAGAAGAAAAAAATCCAATATAATAAATTCAACGAAAGTTCCTAGATTTATATTTAATTCACCAAAACAGAAGAAATTAGATTTCTTATGCTCAGATAATTTAGTTAAAGAAACAATTAATGAAATGTTTAGTCAAAAAAGTGATCCGGTAAGAAAATTTATTTTGTATCAGTTGCATCATAAAGCTAATGCTCATTGGCAAAATGTCGAACGAGATTTATATTTAAATGTTTACTATAAATCTCCATCCCATTATAATTATATGTTAGAATTAGAAGTTTCATTGCCTGCGGTGTCAACCATTCAAAAATGGCACTCAAATGAAAAGTGTCGCAAATATGTAGCAGACCAAGAGAGAGTGCACTTCTTTCAAAAATGGATAAATAATGTGTGTTGTTATTAGACGAAATGGCAATCAAACCGGAATTAGAATTTAATACTTCTGAAGATATAATATATGAATTTTTAGATCATGGTCATTTAGGTCGAAAAAATATCATTGCAACTCATGGTTTGGTTATTATTTTACGTGGTTTGAACAGTAATTGAATTGAACAGTAATGTCAAAGGTGATGAGTTGCATCAAATTTTCACTTACTGTATTTCTGAAGCAACACGAATCGGATTTGATATATGTGTTGTGAATTGTAACCAAGGCAGTAACAAAATAAGTGCCTATAACCTGTTAGGAGCTTCGGAGCCAAAGCCATATTTTTTCTTAAATGAAAAAAAAATCTTTTTTATGATCCGCCACATCTGATTAAAAGTTTAAGAAATAGGTTAATTAATGCTGATATAGTTACACAGTTTGGTAGAGTTTCTTGGAAAATTTTAGAGAACATTTTTGATTTTAATGAACGTACAATTAAAATATTTTATAAATTAACGAGGAAGCATATACGACCAAATGCATTTGAGAATTATCCGTAAAATTAGCCACTCAAGTGTTCAGCAACGGAGTTTATATGGGAATTTTTGCGGCAATCGCAAATGTCTTTTTCACATAAGCTGAAAAAACTATAGCCAAATTTTCAAAAAATCCAGATAACAGTGCAATTTCCAAAGAATTAATAGGCATTATCGAAAATTTAACAAACAGCGCTTTGGAAATCCGATGGAAAAATGGCAATATCTTATTGTTTTACGGGTCTCCAACAAATCATTTTTTTTTTCGCTGGCGCTACATCCCATAGAGGGATTTGGCCGCTTCCTTTTGAAGTTTTGTAATCATTTTTGTTAACGGATAAAGAGTGATTAATTCATTGATCCTACCCTTAACCAGCCGTGATTTTTTCATCATCCGCCGGGAATAGAACCCGGGACCTCCGGAGCGTAAAGCAAGTATGCTAACCACTGTGCCGCCGGGGTGGCAAACAAACATTGGGTTTGAAGAGTTGCAGTTTATAGAACACTTAGCCAAACAAAATGTGATTTACTGTGAGAAAATAAAATGTGAACTTCATTATATTGGATTGCCAATTGAACTGATAACCCTGTTATGTCCAAATTAGTGTGTTTTGGCATTAATTAGAAAATATGGATAAAAAATGTGATATTACATTAGCAGAGAATATCAAATAGGGTGCTTACTTCTTCCCGTAGTATTCTTTCGGAAGATATAAAATTGTATACGGTTGTATAAATCACAACATTTCAAGGTCAATGTTAAATTTCAGTTTATTGAATGAGATAGTTTTCCCAGTTGTTCAAAAATCAGTCGGCCCTTAATTTGCTATTTAGCGCAATAACGCTCCAATACAAAAGAAGTAACATTGCCTCAAAATTATATAAAAATATTGAACATAATTAGTTGCTTAGGCAAAGGCAGAGTTTTATTTGCCCTTGTTGGGGTTTAAATGAACCCGGAAGATATTCTCAACCTAGCAAGACTAAAAATGTATTATGGGGTGTTTATAAAACCGTGTGGGATAAGATTCCCTGCGATTTTACATAATTTTTGGGCCACTTCCGAGACGTGATGGAGGCGTAATAAAAATGTTCCAATGGCTCACAAATTATAAATGACTTAATTATTCTTTAATTAGCCAAAAATAATTTTAAATTTAACTGATTTACTAATTATTTTTAAATTTTTCTGCATATCACAAATACTTATGCATCAAAAATATGAATCACAAATACTTTTCAATCAAGTTTAATTGAATTTATTTGCATTACATTATGATTTTATTTATGAAATTTATATCAAATAAAATGTTATTTATAATTAAATTAAATAAGACAAAAAGAAAATCCAAAAAAATAATTTTCATTGGTTTTATATTACAACAAACATAAACGTTACCTAAAATTTTCTCATCACAATGACTAATGCATCAGATAGTAGTTTTTGTCAATTAAATAATGTTAAATCATAATGTTTATTCTTTTGTAATGTTAAATAAATTTATATTAAATAAAATAAAATTATAAGATTGTTTCTTTTTTTTAATATTTTGAAGTTTTCTAATGTTTTTTTGTTAATAAAGAAAAGCACTTTTTTTAAAAACGGCTAAGCGAATTATGTTAATTTTGATCTTAAATGATTCTTGGAAGGTCCCTAAAGAATACCCAATGTGAAATTTTCGAGTATGTTAAAGTCAATTTAAAGTTCATTCAGGAACACCGTGTATGCTATTAATTTTTTGGAACAAACCTCATCTACCTACACCACTTTCAGAAACTGATGCAAACGAACACATTGATGAAGAGCTTGATTTAGAAACTGTGGAAGCTGCAATGCTCGATGATGAAGAAAATGACATAAAAGATATCCTTCAAATCAGTAATGAAAATACAATAATAAAATGTATTTCATTAAAAAATTGTGCAAATGCATACGTAGCTGGTTTTTTGGCACACAAATTTATTCTTAAAAATAGAGACGCAAAATTTCAAGAAAAAAACAGCAAAACTAATAAAAGGTGCTTACCATTCAAATTATACGGAACAACAACTACCTTGTAGAAGTTTGACTACACACAATGACATCAATGTTTGTAAAAGATTTAAAGGAAATTGTCTCAATATTTGATACATTTTTCAAAAATTTTAAAAGGAAACTGAATGTATTGACAAAAATGGCTTCCGTAATATTTTAAAAGCAAAATTTCTTCTTCCATTGTGAATCTCACAAAGATGAAATAATGAAATAAATCAATAAATAATCATGTGAATTAATCAAGTTTTAAATAAATTTATTGAAATATTTTGAAAAACAATAATTTTTTTTAAAATTACCTATAATATACACAAAACATTTCTTTAATAGGTGCTAAAGTTGGCTCCACGAATTAAAGTGGCTGAATTAAAAAAAGTGTTCATTAATGAAATAAAAATAGCGAATATTGTATGAAAAAGAATACATTTTTTATTTGTGGCGAATTGCACAATAATTTTGATGTGTTTAAGTAAATCAAGCTTACTGAAATCAAGTACAGTTCATTGGGTCACTGTATCCTAGTAGATTTTATAGCATAATTCATTGTTTAGTAATAAGTTAATTTGGCGGGAATGAGAATACAAAATAATTGAATAAAATAAAAAAAAAATGATGACGAAGAGGTTTGAACGGATGAGGAGATACGATGATGGAGGAGTTGAGTGTTGAAATTGGTAGCGTTAAGTTAAAATAATCAAAAAAATATTGGATCTGTATGGCTACTTAATTTTTGAAAAATATAATATAATAATTATAATAATAAGTATTAATAAAAAAAAAAAAAAAATTTCTTGGAAGTTGATAATTAATAGTTTATAATAATTAAATATATAAGTTAAATAATTAAATAATTCGAAACTGTGTAACTGTGCCTGAAGAAACGGAACATGGTGCGATTTTATGATTCAATAAAATTAAAATTCTAGAATGTGAAGACTTTGATTGGTGATAAAATTGATCGGACTAAAGTGCTATTATAAGTTAGATTAAACTAGTTTGAACATTTAAATTTAAAACTATATACTAAAACTAAGTTGTGACCGTTGGAAATAAGTTCGACGCATGGTTTTTATGTTACGAGGAAAAAAAACTGTGGATAAAAAAACTGTTTATAAACCATACGTTCAACATAAGTGTCCTAACATTACGTGTTAATATTATTATTTCCGTGTTAATATAAAATGATAATAGTGATTAAGACAATTACGAAAAGTTGGTGATTGATACTCGTAAGTGGTAACTGAAAATAATTGTGCCTAAGAAAAACATTAAAAACATAAAATAATAGTAAATGAATTTAAACAACAAAAACCAAAACAAAACAACAAAAATAATCAATAATTAAATCTAATTATTATCTAAAGTTCGGAAAGCAATATATACGCTACAAACAAACTGTAATTATTACAGATCCAGGTATCAATTTCAATATTATTATTCATTAAGTATATTTTCATGAATGAATTGACTAATTGTTCAAAACCATCACGAACATAATACTACGTCCAAATATCGACGCAATGTACTATCATTTCATAGTAACGAAATATAATAACAAAACACACGAGGGAGTTTTGAAATATTCTACGTATGTATAAGAGTATTTTCAACAGTCATCGTATCTCTTCGTTATAATTACCGAATTTATTTTCTTTCTGATGATTAATTATAATGTTACATAATAGATTTTAAGTTTTCAATTTACTTTTTTAGAATAAGTTTTTATAAAAATAAAACAAAAACATCTAATTTTTTTTCGATAATACGTATGAAATTAATTAATTATTTTTTTTATTATTCAGAATTATTACATGTAAATTAAATTTATTTCATATAGATACTAAAATTAGAGTTTTTGTTTTGTTCATTTACAAAAAAAATCAATATTCGTAGTTCTAGTTTTTTTTCTTTTCTTGGTGGAATAAATTTTAAAATATAATCTTTATTTTTTTTTTTTTTTTATTTATAAATTTATAATTATTTATTATGAGTGAAATGTTCTTGATTTCTGTTTCGTTTCGGGAGTATGAGTGAATAGTTCAATAGTGTTTCCATTGGTGTGCAGCGGCGGCGTAAACTTCATACAGTGCCCCAAATTCTGAGTTTTTATTTATTATTAGTTTTTTTCGTTATTTCATTCTTTTTTACAGCAAATTCTAGCTCTACCGTTGGTCCCAGGAAAGAACCACCCTAGCGACTGCAACCTAGCCGGCTGAAAAATGCTGTCTGGTGTACCACGGTAGAGTCTGCAACAGTCTTCTAGTTTAAACTTATAAAGTTATTCGAAGATTGTTACATATTTCAGAAAATTTGTGAAAAAAATGAATTAAAAAAAGTAACAGGTGTTCATACTTTTTCATACAATATTCGCTATTTTTATTTCATTAATGAACACTTTTTTTAATTCAGCCTTTTTTAATTCGTGGAGCCGCTAAAGTTTACTTATTAGCTGTCTTCTAAAATGTCATTCTAGCCATTTAAATGTGCGCCGTCAGCACGAATTAAATCTAAATCCAGCAACAACTCTGTGGTTTATTTATACTCATTACAACAAAATTTACCTAACAAGTGATTTTGATTAATCTTCAACTCGAGCTGGGATTCAAGTATACCCTGTATTTTCTTTGTTACTAAACCAACTTTAGTCTGATATGTTAAGCACTGATTGTATTCATTATTATTTCTATATTTCACAGAAAATAAATTTCACTTGTTGTCATCTATAAGCAATTATTAAGGCTCTACGCACAAATCCCAAGATTAAAAAATACCACAATAAACTGCAGACACTTTGTTTTATTCGTCTCATGACTAATGAAACATTTTATTGTAACGGAAAACCAAAAAAATATTTAAAAAATGAGAAACGACAATAATATTGCTGCTTATGTTTGGATGAGTATGTATAGGTACACATGTCTAATGTATTGTGAAAATGAAAATAAAAAAAAATTTAAAAAACAAACGAAAAAATGGATTTGTGTACCATTCAAGGTTATTTCTTCGTTTCATTATTATTATTCATTCTACTTGTATTATTTATAAAAACATGCCGATTGTCGCGCTCTCATCTTGCAGCGAGGTAGTATTACAACTTTTTTTTCGGTTTGGTGATTGCTCTATATATATATACTCAAAGGTTATATGTAATATTTTATCTGCCACCAAATTTAATATTTCAATAAAATCTACAAACCACTCTTTTTTGAGTTATAGTAGATAGAAACTAATTCCTTAATTTGTTGAAACATATTGTAAATAAAACATTATTTAAATCTCTAAAAATAAAGTACAAAAAAAAAAAAACAAATTTACAAAACAAAATAACACTTTTTCAAATGAAATTAGCAAATTAATTTTATTTCATGAAATTTCCGATAAAATGTAAATACCTTTTTCCTGATAATTTAAAATTACATTTTGTAACAATATTAATTTTAAATTTTAAGTTTTTGTTATCATAATATTTACGTTATGTACATAGTAACAAAACCAACAATAACAACTAAAAGCCAGACTATCCCCTTTTTCTGAAAGCGACTTTTTATGATTTATTAATACACGTCCTTATCATCATCTATTTTAAATTGGCAACGGAATGATTACCATAAAGGTAAGGGGTGAACTCCGTTAATCCGAGGTTTCATCGTTGGTTGTCTCCTTAGCAGCCATTAACCTGCCAGCTGAGTCGGTATGGGGGTGGGATTAGGAGAGAAACCTCGGTTGTGATCAGCTGCTTCGTCAGAGAGTGTCGTAGTCAATAAACCAAGAATTAATTTAAACAGACTTAAACCTTCCGTGACGTACAGCAGAAGGTGCTCTCCATGTCAAGACCTCCATTATTTCCCCAAAAAAAAACTAGCTCATTTTAATACACATTATAATTCAATTAATTACAAAAAAAAAAACATTTATTATTTAAAATAGAAAATTAAAGAAAAACAGAACTCATACCAATAAATGGTACGATGGCGAGACAATGCCCCTGCTTATCCATTCCAACCAACACCCAAAGGAAGAAATATTATGAAATGTAAATATAAAAAAAAACTTACCCCAAACACCGGCAAAGCGCTCCACTGGTGGTGGCTGATACTAGGCTAAGAAAAATTTGAGATTACTTAGAATCGAATAAGCAAAAACACCATATCCCGTTACAAATTTACAATATCCGATTATCAAAAAAAAAATGTATACTTAAGATAACACTAAATCTATTATACAGGTTAAAATTTTGAGAATTATTTTTAGGAAAGCAAACTAAAGCAAAAATAGCATACATATGACAAAAATGTTGTACAACTAGATCTAACAATTGCAGTATGTTAAGAACATCCTGAAAATTGCATGATTGAATGATCACTTGGGGAACACACACACACGATTGTCTCTTTTAGTTTTTTCACTTTTATGCTCGTTACAAATAGCACAAAGCACACACTGTAATGAGCCTCGAATTAAAACGCCCACGGTATAACCACCGACAGCAACCAGCCCTCACTCAACAACGGCACCAACCCATGTCCGCAAGGTGACGAACGGGAACAATGCGCAATCAAACGGAAAAAATGTCAACGTATGACACTGCACATACTCAGCCACGCACGGTTAACAGAAAAACTAAGGCCTGTCAAACTAGCCACACCCTAAAACGCACAGAATAAAACCAGTTATTTTACTGCAGAAGTATCATAATTACAATTCGTAATAATTACCTTTAATCAAGAAAGGTTACACTATCCGAGCACCAAATATTAATCCTAGGATATGCCACCAACTATCAATTAAAATCACGATCACTATTTGCTAGAGCTGGTCCCGCAATTTTACACTCACAAATTACGAAAAAAAAATAGAAACTTTTTCCCACAAAATGATTAATAATAAAGCCACGAACACGTAACGTCAATTTTTTGTGTTTTATTATTATTATTTTTTTGTGGTCTTGTATGTTACAAAAACATGAAATTATGACAGTTAAAGTGAAATTCGGTATGATCAACAAGGTAATCAAAACCAAAAAAAATTTCAAAATCGAGTACCTTTGCAAACACAACAGGTACAAATGTTAGGACGTTACTCATGTCACGCAGCCTCGCATTTATCAAGTTGAAACGTAAGTTCGTTTCAAATTATCCAAAGTTTTAGCACATTCGTATAATACATAATCCACGGGAGCGAACCAATCGCGGAAAAAATTGGAAACAATTGCGGTAAATTGAAGCATCCTGTCGAAAACTTCTATTAGCGTATTTTGTTGACCAAAATTGAATCCAAACTATTTTGGGTTTATTTGTTTCCCAAGAAAATAGCCAATTTGATTTAATTGGCAAAAGCCAAATTTTCCAAATAAAATAAAAATTTAATATGTAATATACCTGGTGGCAGGTATCATAACCAAAAATTAGAATTGGTTTAATTTAACCCAATATTTTTTTGGGTTAATGTTATTCTTGCGCGGGTTTATCCTATGCAATTGTTGTTGTAAATTTTTCAAGGAAATACGCTTATTGATTTCCATGCAATTTAAGTATTTTAATTCCCACACAAATACATTCAAAAAAGTATTCGAAAATTTCAATGATATAAAATTATTGGTTTCTTTTTTTTATGTGCCGTTTTCGATCCGCGATTGATTCGCTCCCTTGGATTCTATAATCTACAGTGGTAGACATTCGTATAAACGCACTATGTTTTTTGAATATAGTTCTAAGGGTAAAGTGTTTTGATTTTTTTCAAGTAGTCTAAATTATGTCTATCATCTTAAATCTGTTGCTAAGATAAACCATTAGTAAAAATATTAATGGTTTACTTTAATAAATTGAAAAATCTAAATTTCAGGTGGACATTCGTATAAACGCACTTCTGATAATGTACTAAAATAAAAACCAAAATTAGCAATTTTTCATATATTATTTTATTTAATATTTGTTCTGGCCCCGACCTTTCTGAATAGCTTCAAAAATTCGAGAAGGCATTGAATTTGTTAAATTTTTGAGGGCTTTCAGATTAATTGTGCTCCAACATTCACGGATGGCACTTTTCAAATCTTTAATTGAATTATATTGCTGTTCATTTCCATAAACTTTTCGGGGAAGGCCCTCTAAAGGTTTTCGATAGGATTGCAATCAGGACTGCAAGCTGGCCATTCAAGAAGGGAAATGTTTTTCTCGAGAAACCACGGTGTGGTCTCCTTCGAAGCATGGATCGAGGCATTGTCTTGTTGAAAATTATAACTTTTGTTGATGTTATTATCCAGATAATTTATCAAAACATCTTCCAAAAGTTTCACGTACATACGGGAGCTCATTCGTGTCGTTATAAAGCAGATGGGAAGCTCCTCGTTATAAGAAAATGCTCCGCATACCATAACACACCGCCACAAAATTACGCTTCGACCTAACGACGCCATGTTCCTCCAAATTATGCCAGTAGCAACTGTAGCAGTCGGGAAAATCCAGATTAATTTTTTTTCCGTAAGAAAAAATCACACTCTGCCAATCCGTTATCGACGACATGTATTTATGAGCAAATTTGAGCGGATTATTCGTTTGCACAGCCGTTAAAAGTGGTTTGATTAAAAATTTTGTCCATTTTATGTTCGGTGAACTATTAAAAATACGGGCAATGTGTCGGGTCGTCACAGGAAGATCCAATGGCCTGCATGATAGACGGTTTCGTGTATAGCTTCTTTGCGGATTAGACCTTTCTGGCGAGCTGAGATCTTGGATAGGCAATAGTCCTGATTGCAATCCTATCGAAAATCTTTAGAGGGCCTTCCTCGAAAAGTTTATGGAAATGAACAGCAATATAATTCAATTAAAGATTTGAAAAGTGCCATCCGTGAATGTTGGGCCAAAATTGATCCGAAAACCCTCAAAAATTTAAAAAATTCAATGCCTACTCGAATTTTCGAAGTTATTCAGGAAGGTCGGGGCCAGAACAAATATTAAATAAAATAATATATGAAAAATTGCTAATTTTGGTTTTTATTTTAGTACATTATCAGAAGTGCGTTTATACGAATGTCCACCTGAAATTTAGATTTTTCAATTTATTAAAGTAAACCATTAATATTTTTACTAATGGTTTATCTTAGCAACAGATTTAAGATGATAGACATAATTTAGACTACTTGAAAAAAATCAAAACACTTTACTCTTAGAACTATATTCAAAAAACATAGTGCGTTTATACGAATGTCTACCACTGTACCTGTTTTTTGTTTGTACGACCTTTCTGTCTGAAATTTTAAGCAGCTTAAAAATAACTAATCCACTAATGATTTGCAAAATTATTGAAATTGGAATGGATTCGATTTATTTTTTCGTTATCCAATAAATGTTCATAAATCAATAATTATTTCTAGACACATTAAAACGCAAATGCATATTACACTTGAAAATGCATATAAATTCACAATTAAATATTCCAACTACATATTCTGTATAACAGATGCGAACATTTTGGCAATCACGATAAATTGACGCAGTTAAGTTTCCTACTTAGCTTATTGCCGACATAAAAAAATATTAAAAATAATTTTTGAAAATGTATTAGTGAAGAAGACACAGGATTGAAAATTATACTGTGCGCCTAAAAATCTATACTTAAACGAGTCAATAAAATATAAAATTGTCGAACAAATTAATTTCTCAGTGCTGACTACTTACAACTTTCACAAAAAGTACAAAATTGTAATGAAATCATAAAACACTCATCAAAACATTAATTTACTAATTTACCTAATCTCGCACTTAAATATTAATTAAAAATTTTAACGATATTCAAGTGATTTAAATGCCAGTGATTAAACGAAAATCTTTCACCAAACTAATTTCAATTTTATCAGTTGATTCAAATAATGAACATGTTCAATCAGAATATCTACCCATTTTATAAACAACACTTCAAGCGAACCAATCCATTTTTATAACGATACATAATGTGGAATCGTTTTATTTTCGATACGATAAACTATAAAAATTATAAACTCAACAATCACTTAACATAAAAACCTATAAAATTTATATTTAAAAAAAAATAATAAAATTTAAAAAAAAAATATTCTTTTAAACAAAAAATGTCTATAAATAATTGATTCATAAAACTGTTCGATCCATATGTTTTGAATGATTTATTTATAAATACAAATTAATTAATTATCTGGTTACTTTCTCGTAAACTTTGTTTTTGTTCAATGTTTTTCTTTCAAATAGACTCACATGTACATACATGATTATGCATTACAGAATCGAACGCGTGATATGGTTTTGGTTGTTGAAGTACATGTGCGCGATTGTAAATTGCATTTTTACTATACAAGTCATTGCGGGGAGTAATGAAGATTAGTTCGATTGTTTTCTGTAATAACAAATTATTGTGTGAAGGCATTAGTAATTTATTTATTATTTTTAGCATTGTTGAATCTTTATAGGTTTAATTGAATTTCTCAAAAATCGATTTTTTGGATCTTTTAAAACAAAGTAGATATAAAGTCAAAGTAGATCCTCTTATTAACTGGAAAAACCTGTTGGTCCCATTTACGTTTAATTGTGCATCGACTACTACAAAGTAGGGAGAATCCATAAAAACTAGAATTCTTGAAGCGATTTTGAAGAAGTAACGCTATTTGTTTTACTGATTGCTCTGAAATTCCATTACATACTGTATTTATGATAATGTTATATACATAGGTATATAACTTAAATATGGGTTGCGGTGTTGAGCGTGACGGAGAAAGTTAATACAGTTCGATAATAAGATTGCTCGCATTTGAAATCGATCTTAAGATCAATTAAAAATTAAAATAATTTCCTGTAAGGAAGTAAATAAATTTAACATAAAATATTATTAACAATATTGTTTTATTTTAATTATTTGCTTTATCTGGAAAATGAAAAATTAGAAACTGAAAATTAATTCTGACAGATATATTTCATGGAAGATCTCTCAACGTTTGCATTTCTGCTATAGCCTTTCGTCCTGTGGCGACAGTTGGGAATATTCATGTAAACATCCATTTTTTACATTTGACTACTTAACAGCGTAAACTACTTAAAAATGTAAACATTTTTTAAAAATAGCAAGCAATAATAAGTTATTAACTGAAAAATTACCATAGTTAATAACAATAAACAATTATAAAAATATCAATTAAAAACTCTTTATTAAAATAAAAGTTACGATTTAGAAATATTAGTTAGCCTTTAGTTTTCGATTGATGATTGGTTTGGTATGATTCTGATGGGGTTTATCGGTGTTCAATTGGGTCGTAGATGCAGGAATTTTTATCAACTTTATGGCCAGCGTTCAGAGTTGTTGATGTTTCATCGACGCGGTACCCCAAAAGACATCTTCCTTTTTTATATTTTTGTCGAAAAACATACCAGTACTTGTTTAAGTTCAGTAATCAGTGGATTATTTTTCTTAATCAATTTATTTTAACAGTATAATATTAATAAAACGTAGAAAAAGGACATTTACAAGAAATATATCAATTTAGGCGATCATCGTCGAAGTACGGCAGTATTTATTGATCAACCTGTTTAAAGTTAAAAAATTCAATAAAAAGTTTGGTGTGGGGCCAAAAAAGAAAAAAAAACTTACATTTGTATTGAAAATAAATGAAATTTACAAAATTACGAAATATTCAAGTTATAATAAAAATATATAAAAATTAAACAAAAACATTAAAGAGAAAATTTATTTCCGGATGTTCAAAAAGCAACAACTTAACTACTTTTAAAAACGATTTAGAATTAATCTGTTGCCTAATACTGTGAGGAAGTTGATTAAAGAATGACGCAGCGGCAACTAGAAAATATTTTCTGAAAAATTCGAAATAGAAGACCGGAACGTCGAATATGACATTATCATAATTTCTAAAATTATAGCGTACATTGAATCTAATCGTCCGGCATCCACTCCTCAAATAAAATAACCGTAAAACCATAAATATGTTGCAAAGGTAAAACTCTCAGACTCAAAAATAATGGTTAGGAAGAGTCGCACGAATTGAAACAAATAATACGCACCACATGCTTTTGCGCAATAATGAGAATCTTCAATGATGACATGTAGCAACGATCCCAGCACGCCAGTGCATATTCTAACCTGAAATTAATACAAGCATAATAGAACTTAATTAAGGCAGAGCGTGGGGCTATTCTTCTAAGCAAATATAACATTCTTAACACATTATTGATAGATTTTTTAACCGTAGTGATATGAAATTTCCAATTAAGGTGATAGTCGAGGATAATTCCCAAGTACTTGAAACTTTCAACAGTTTTAATCAAAAAACACGAATTTGAACAATTGTCAAGAGTACAAGAACGGCTATGGAACTTAACTACACGCGGATTGAAATTACTGTAACCAATTTTAAAAAATATAATTTTTGTTTTTCGCTTAAAATTAATGAATGGTAATCAAACCACTTACTTAGGATAGCTAGGTCAGTACTGATCTGGTGGCTTACAGTTAATACAGACTTAACAAATTGGCACTAAAAATTTGATTTACATGTATTTTAAATAAATGAGGTCCCAAAACAAACGCTTGAGGAACACCAATATTTAAAATATAAGGTTTGCTCTTAGTACCATTAACCATCACTAAATGTTTACGATCAACCAGATATGACTTAAACCAATTGTTGATGTTACCTCTGAAACCTATTCTGTATAGTTTATGCAATAAGAGGTTACGATCCACCATGTCAAAAGCCTTTTTAATATCAATGAACAGCCCACCGCAGGAATCAGATTCATTTAATGACAAGTTAACAGTGCTTAGCAATTCAATTAAAGCAGTTTCAGTAGAGAGTTTACTTTAAAATTCGTGTTGACAGCTACTAATTATATTGTGGCTCCCTAAAAATAGATCCATTCTACTTTTAATAACTTTTTCCATAACTTTTAATAAAACCGGTTGCAATGCAATAAGCCGATAGTTATTAAGGTCACAACGCGAACCATTTTTATGCAATGGAAGTACAATTGCTGTTTTTAATATTTCCGGTACAATACCATTTACAAAACTGTGATTAAAAATATGTATTAATATAGGTACAATAACATTTACAACTTGTTTTATCAAATAATTACTCATACCAAAAATATCATACGTCAAGCCACGGTGTTCCTGAATGAACTTTAAATCCGACTTTAACATACTCGAAAATTTCAAATTGGGTATTGTTTGGGGACCTTTCAAGAATCATTTAAGATCAAAATTAAAATAATCCGCTTAGCCGTTTTTAAAAAAAGTGCTTTTATTTATTAAAAAAACAAAAACATTAGAAAACTTCAAAATATTAAAAAAAAGAAACAATCTTATAATTTTATTTAATATAAATTTATTTAACATTACAGAAGAATAAACATTATGATTTAACATTATTTAATTGCCAAAAACTACTATCGGATGCATTAGTCATTGTGATGAGAAAATTTTAGGTAACGTTTATGTTTGTTATAATATAAAACCAATGAAAATTATTTTTTTGGTTTTTCTTTTTGTCTTATTTAATAACGTTTTATTTGATATAAATTTCATAAATAAATTCATAACTGTAATGCAAATAAATTCAATTAAACTTGATTGAAAAGTATTTGTGATTCATATTTTTAATGCATAAGTATTTGTGATATGCAGAAAAATTTAAAAACAACTAGCAAATCAATTAAATTTAAAATTATTTTGGGTAATTAAATAATAATTAAGTCATTTATAATTTGTGAACCATTGGAACATTTTGATTACACCTCCATGCTCCATCACGTCTCGGAAGTGGCCAAAAAATTATGTAAAATCGCAGGGAATCTTATCCCACACGGTTTTATAAGCACAAAGCACCCCATAATATATTTTTAGTCTTGCTAGATTGCGAATATCTTCCGGGTTCATTTAAACCCCAAGAAGGGCAAATAAAAACTCTGCCTTGGCCTAGGTAACTAATTATGTTCAATATTTTTATTTAATTTCGAGACAATGGGCGCTTTCAGATCCACAAACTGTTGGCATCATGTTTAGTGAAATCATTGCTAATTTGATTTGAATTACTAATAAAGTTCTTAAATTTCATAGCGTTGGCCGTGATTTTACTCAACATGTTGCCAACTGTTTGGTGCTCTGAAAGCGCCCATTGATACTTCTTTTGTATTGGAGCGTTATTGCGCTAAATAGCAAATTAAGGCCCGACTGAGTTTTCAACAACTGAGAAAACTACCTCATTCAATAAACTGAAATTGAACATTAACCTTGAAGTGTTGTGATTTATACAACCGCATAAAATTTTATTTCTTCCGAAAGAATACTACGCGAAGAAGTAACCACCCTATTTGATATTCTCTGCTAATGTAATATCTCATTTTTTATCCTTATTTTCTAATTAATGGCAAAACACACTATTTTGGACATAACAGGGTTATCAGTTCAATTGGCAATCCAATATAATGAAGTTTACATTTTATTTCCCACAGTAAATCATATTCTGTTTGGCTAAGTGTTCTATAAACTACAACTCTTCAAAACCAATGTTCAATTTCGGTTTATTGAATGATGTAGCTTTCCCATTTGTTGAAAAATTAGTTAACCATCAATTTTCTATTCAGCACAATAACGCTCCAATACACAAGAAGTATCATTGCCTCGAAATTAAATAAAAATATTGAACATAATTAGTTTTCTAGGCCAAGGCAGAGTTTTTATTTGTCCTTGTTGGGGTTTAAATGAACCCGGAAGGTATTCACAATCTAGCAAGACTAAAAATGTATAATAGGGTGCTTAAAAACCGTATGGGATAAAGATTCCTTGCGATTTTATTTACACAATTTTTGGGCCAATTCCGAGACGCAATGGAGACGTAATAAAAATGTTCCAATGGTTCACCAATTATAAGTGACTTAGTCACTATTTAATTAGTCAAAAATAATTTTAAATTTAGTTGATTTACCAATTATTTGTAAATTTTTCTGCATATCACAAATACTTATGCATCAAAAATATGAATCACAAATACTTTTCAATCAAGTTTAATTGAATTTATTTGCATTACAGTTATGAATTTATTTATGAAATTTATATCAAATAAAACGTTATTAAATAAGACAAAAAGAAAATCCAAAAAAATAATTTTCATTGGTTTTATATTATAACAAACATAAACGTTACCTAAAATTTTCTCATCACAATGACTAATACATCCGATAGTAGTTTTTGGCAATTAAATAATGTTAAATCATAATGTTTATTCTTCTGTAATGTTAAATAAATTTATATTAAATAAAATAAAATTATAAGATTGTTTCTTTTTGTTAATATTTTGAAGTTTTCTAATGTTTTTGTTTTTTTAATAAATAAAAGCACTTTTCTTATAACCGGCTAAGCGGATTATTTTAATTTTGATCTTAAATGATTCTTGAAAGGTCCCCAAACAATACCCAATTTGAAATTTTCGAGTATGTTAAAGTCGGATTTAAAGTTCATTCAGGAACACCGTGAAGCTGGATTTCAAAGAACAAATAGCACTCGAAACTTCAAAGTACATACTCAATTGGATGAAAAAAAACGTTTCACTGACATAATCACTACATATTGAATTCCTCCGAATTGATATTTAAAGGTAACATATTAGATTTAAGGTTCGAAGCAATATTACAAAAATAATCTCCAAATTCATCAGCAATATCAGAAGCAGTAGATAAATGTTCATTACTATTACGTTGTTCAGAAATTAATGCATGTTTTCAATCATTTCATCTAAAACGACATATCTCAGTTTAGAATAAAATTTATCAATCGAAATAAGAACCATTAGAATCTACACATTGTTGCCAACAAGATACAATTTTATTAATTCCAGTACCATAGAATTTTGAAGTTCTGGAAGCGGCGAATCCTTCGAAGGCATTTTTGGCGGCTGTTTGATCATTGAAGATTTTTCCTTGTAAGAAGTATTCAAGATGTTTGAAAAAGTGATAGTCGGTTGGCGAGAGGTCTGCTGAGTATGGTGGATGAGGCAGATCTTCGTAGCCCAGTTGGTTCAACTTCTGCAGCGTCGGTTGTGCAACGTGTGGTCATTGCAGAAGAATTGGGCCCTATCTATTACCTAATGCTGGACGCAGACGTTTCAGTTCTTTACGCATCCTATCAATTTGTTGACAATATTTTTCTACTGTGATAGTTTCGTCAGGATTTAAGATGCTCTAGTGGATAATTCCGACTAACGACCACCAAACAGTCACAATAGTCTTTTTTTGATGCAGCTCAGGTTTGGATACATGTTTAAGGCTTCGGTTCGGTCCAACCACTGCGCTAAACGTCATCGGTTGTCGTATAGAACCCACTTTTCATCGCACGCCATAATGCGATCGAGAAATAGTTCGTGTTTTGTTGCGCAAAAGAAATGAAGAGCAGACTTCATAGGCGTTTTTTTTGGTTTTCGTTCAATTCGTGTGGCCCCCATTGGTCGAGCTTCTTCGACTTTCCAATTCGGCTCAAATGTTCCGAAATTAATCCAATACTTACGCCTAGCTCCCCTGTAAGTTCTCGAACAGACATGCATGGATTCGCTTCCACCAAAGCATTGAATTCAGCATCGTCAATAGCAGAGGAAAGTTCGCGACCTTTCCCATCTTCAAGGCTGAATTCAGCACGACGAAATTTTTGAAACCAACATTATATTATGCATTCGTTAACACTTCCTTGGCTCCAAACTTCATTGATGTTTCGAGCCGTTTGTGCTGCACTGGGGCCGAGTTTAAATTCATACAAGTAAATTTGGTGAAATTCTAGTTTTGACATCTTTACTTCAAAGGTCCAAAAATAGACAAAAATACAATTAAGATTAAAAATAAATTATATGATAAGAAAGAGCATAAACTAAGCTTTAAAATGACGTATAATGTTACACTCTTTGCGTAATTTTTTATTGTTAAAAAACTGTTCAAACAAATAAAATCATAAAACCTGCATTAATTTCTGAACAACCTAATAGAAGTTACAATTGAACTAATATGATTTACTTCAGAAGAACTATTACTTAACACATTATTACCAGTACGCCACATGGGCATCATTACCACAATTTTCGAATTGTTTTACAAAGCTTCCCGCCCAATTTCAATTTGTTTTTTACATACTGTTGGAAGCGATCATTATCTTTTCAGCAACCAATTTTTACGTTCAATCATATTCAATAAGGCTCCAGATATCCATGGCTTAATAGGACACCTTTTACGCGGCTTCTTTTTCTAAACTATCTAAATAAACTGAATTCCATAGTTCTAAAATTTTATTAATTGCAGCAGCTGGATCATTGATAGCAAAAATAGGTGAAAAATCGGCTGTACTAAATTTTTCAACAAATTTAGAAACATTAATTTTAGGCTTAGCAGTTTTGAAGCTATATCTCTTAAACTTGATGAACGAAACGTTAATTCGAGAGAAGTCATTGTCATGAAATCTACAGAAGCAATGATCTAAACAAGAGGACGAAATAGATGCAACTGATCAGTTCATTAATACAAGAATATAGACCCTCAGATGACATCATACAAATATAATTATCGCAATTAGTAGAGTCGCTTAAAATGTCAACATTGAAGTCATCCAAAACGATAAGATTATTGTTACAAATTTGTCTTAAATAAATAGAAAATTCATCAATAAAATCATTCGAGAAACCGAATGCAAACGATACACACAAACAAAAATATACGTTTCATTACTTATCGACAGTTTAACCTTGACAATATCAGCTGATAAAAGGTTTGTAGTCTCAACTAAACAATTCAAATGATTTTTGTAGAACACTAAACCTCCTCCAGAACGGTAACCATTATTACAGCAACAAACTAGTCGAAAATCGTTTAAACCAGTGGTTCTCAAAGTTTTTCATACTGCGGCCCTCGAAATCGAAAAAAATTAAATCCAGGGATCCCAAAAATTTTATTCAATAATGATGAATTTACAGCTTAGCATTTTGGGGGTACTTGTTCAAGGATCTCAAAAGTCTCATCCGTGTCCCGCCAATTTAAAACAAAGTTCTACCGTCCCAAAATATTCTTTCAACTTCATCCAATTTACAGGTAAAAAATGCCTATACGCAAAGATTGTACAATTCCAGAAAATTGTTAAGCTTGGTTTTAAAAAACATGGGAGGATTCTACATCATAGGGAACTATTAAAAATTAGATGTAGCTGTAAAACTCTTAAACTAAATATTTTAGCTGAACATATAAGTGGAACAAAACAGATCCGAAATTACTAAACTAAAGTTAAAGCTAAACATTTTTGAGCTTACGAATATTCTAGTTTTTATGTTGTGTGGTTTATTAGAGATTGCCAGGCTCCCTGGCAACAGCTCTACGGCTCCCTAGGGGGCTGCGGCCCACAGTTTGAGAAGCACTGGTTTAAACGATACAATTTCGTCTCATCATTATGAATCCAAATTTCACTCAAAAATATTAAATCTGGCTTCACATTTAAAGAATCTAAGTGAGCTAAGAAATTATTGAAATTTCCCCCTAAGCTCCTAATATTTTGATGCAAGACTTGAACACCCTGAAAATCATGAGTTAGCAAATTATTAGATGGTAAATTACTATAGGAACAACCAGAGGGAAAGTCAACGAAACTACGATCTTGTGAATTAAAATGATACAAATTTATTAGATAAAATTATTTAATGATTAAAAGATTTAAAAAACAACTAAGACAAAGTGTCCAGATCATCCACAGACGTGAGTTTTATGACTTTACCACCGACATCCTTCCTTACTAAAATGTATCCATTCCTAAGCCAAACATATTTACACCTTCCATCCTTCTTTGCTTTCCTAGCCGCATTGTATAGTAACCGTTATTCTGGAATAAGAGATTGGTTGATGAAAATCTTATTATTTCCATTGAAACCCAAATCATTAACACGTATCACTGTCTTTTTTTCAATGCAGATATGACTACATTTTTAGTTACAGCCGAAGTTAGTTTAACATGAATTGGACCACTGTTTTTCTAAGATTTCTTCCTATAAACGTTCTCCATATTGCTGAAAGACTGATATTCAGACATTTATTAAATAAATCAGTGACAATTTTTGTAACATCCTCATCATTTGATCGTGGAATACCAATTATACCAACACAATTATTAATGCTCAATTGTTCAAGAACGAGTACTTTTTGAGATAGATTAATATTTGGGACAATTTAAACGGGCATACAAGAAAAAATTTTTGGCGACAAACATTAGCATCAAAAATAATAAATTGGCCTCACAAATAATATTTTGGCACCACATATGAAAAAACAAACAAATATTTTTGAAGGACATTATTAAATACTGTGGCGACAAACATTGACATCAAAATTAATAAATTGGCAACAAATATAATATTTTGGAACAAAAAAAAATAATTTTTAGTAGTAAAAAAAAAAAAAAATCGAGACAAAAAATTAAATTTAATCGATACAAATTATTTAATATTTGATGGGGGATCGATATAAAATATTGCAGTGTCATTAATAGATTCTATATAATCCGCTCCTACGTGCGGCACGCAGTGCGACATGTTTGCCTATCCTGGCTCCTACGTCCCTCGAAGTTTAAATCTAAGGCCCCTCGGAGGGCTAAGCGGGGGGGAGCGAAGCGACCTCCCGCGTGCCCGTGAGAGTTACCGAAGCCGTTAGCCTCTACAATTCTAAGTTAAATTAGGGATCTCCATTTTCCAGAATATTTTAAAACTAATTTAATTTTTTTAATTTTTAATTTATTTATTTATAACTTTGTTGCCAGTTAATTATTTTTGTCGCCCAAAATGTTTATTTCGATGCCAAAAAATAATTTTTGTGTACCCTTCCAATAGTGCCAAAAAACTATAAATGTTGCCAAATTATTATTATGATGCCAAGAAATTTTTGTTTGTTGCTCATTAATTTGTGCCGTTTTATTATTTTTTTGTATCTCAAATATTAATTTTTTGTGTGCCGGTTTATTGCCAGCCTTAATATTTTCCAGTTTAAGGGCACGATTTTCTTCCATCAATAAATTTAATTTGTTCGATAATTCACTAAAAAATTCAAGGTTATGTTGCACCGGCATAGAAGTTTTTTGCACACCGCAGCTTTCGCTTCAGTTGGTGGCGATGAAATCCCAAGGTTGTTATGACTTGCCTTACGTACCGTAATGCAAGGCTGACACCGCCAAATTTATTTTTGTTTTTGAGTAAAATTAATGTCAGAAAGTTAAAGTGACACACAAGCACCATGGTAAAATTTGGAACAGTCATTACACTGGATCATTACACTTTTAGGTTGCATACCATACACCACATAAAGTCATAATTGCAAATAAAAAATAAAAGAAGTTTTATTCAAAAGCTTACTAACACGACAATAACTGTTTGTTCTTTGACTGTTCATGTTGAAAAAATAAGAACAACAAACCAGTGTAAATAGATATTCACAAATTAAAATTTTTAACTGATAACTGGTTGTAAACTGTATCTTATTCAAAAATGACACAATAAAAACTTTTTATGCACAATGAAAATTTAATTAAACTAAGAGTATTTATTAAGTATACAAAAATTTAAATAGTCACTGCCAATGACGAATAAAATGAAAATTCGATGTTGATCGCCCCACAGCACAACAATGAATGACAATGGTATAACCGTTAACTTTTGATTCCTTTAAGGGGTATCCTTTTTTTACCCCCAACTTTACCAGCTTATAAATCATTTAATTTTCATTTTTGTTTTTTCAAATTTTTTTTTGTATACTTATTTTCAAAATATGAAGCAATAAATATGTTGTAAAAGAATGAATAGTAAAAATATTTTTTGTATTTTTTATAGAGCTCGAAAGCAACGCCCAAAATGTATGTCTCTAGACCAGAATACCCCCTTAAGCTGATTGGAAAAATACCTTGCGTATTAAAAATAAATTCAAGGACTTTAATTACGGAAGAAGCAATCTTTTTAAAATAAAATTATTAGTTTTATCAATACCACAGGGATTCGGACTATTTAAATTGTTAAAACTATTACTTGTTAAATTGTTAGTTGAAAATTTCGATTGAAATTATTCGCTCTAAGAAGATAGATTTTGATTCATGTTTATGTACCACCAATTTGTAGTTGGGACCAGAAATTTTAGATTAAATGTCATTGGCAACGTCTACAAAGAAACTGTTAAAACCTTCTGCAATCGCTAACTGATCAGAAACAACATTACCCGTTGGATCCGAAATTTGAGTGATTGGTGTTTTTGACCTGTTTTGACAAACGAGTACATCAGGTAACCTCCACTGAGTCCTTACATCTTTTTTAGAATTTTCAAATTTCTTAGAATCATGTTGTTCTTAAGCCAATGGAATCTCATTTTTAACTTTGTTCTGTAAAAACTTGACTTCTTCCTGTAAATTTTTGTTATTAGGATGTTTACGAGCTATTTTTATTAGTCTATTTGTTCGGGACTGAACTAAATTCAGCCGAAAAAACAAACAGCAATTCTATGTTTTCCACAGCACGTTATTTGTTCATAAATATTAACCAATTTGGTGGAATTTCTACGACATGTTCACTGGATACAATTTCTTTGGATATATGTAATAATTAAATACGGTTTTGTTCCAACACTTACAAAGCTTTATTAGAATATGTCTGTATTCGATCGCTGTACAAGTAATAATAATTTTATGTTCTGATTATTGTAAACGTCATTACATAACAATACATTTTAGTACAAATTATAACATTTTTAAGTACAATATTAGTTCACAGAAATCACTGTCGATGAACGGGGATCAGTGATGTTCTAGTAGGTTTGTAATTGGTTGCCCAATTAAAAATTGAGCTGGTGTTAACACGTCGACATCTCCTTCACCACGACACAGCGGCCTTGAATTGAGGATTAATTCGATTCGACTACCAAAGTATGAAATTTTTCTATAGTGGGTACATTGTTTCCCATTACTCGTCTCAGATGAGTTTTGAAGCTTTTGACCGCTGCCTCCCACAGACCACTAAAATGTAGGGTGCTAGGCCATAAAGATTAAAATACCAAGTAACTTTTTGGCTTAAAAGAAAAGAAGCAATTAAATTGGAATTTACTTTTAACATAATATACCATTCCTTTAACTGTCGACTTGCGCCAATAAAATATGACCAACAGTCGCTGTAAATATCGCCGCAACAGCCTCTTCTTGCTGTCGTAAGTTTCCATGCTCACAAGAATACCTCCGTCGTCATATCACTCGCCAACTCAGTACTTTCGCTGACCTTTGCCCTCTCCGTCTTACGTGATGAGCACTGAAAGGAGCAGTGTAATCAACCCCAACTTGCGCAAATGGTTTTTAAAATTGTACTCGTGCTGCTGGTAACTCTGCCCTCAACTGTATTTCTAAGGTTAGCCTTACTCGACATTTTATCTCGTTAACTTACGCCCACCCACTTTATAACATTTTTATTTTAATATGTTACTCAGGAAATTCCATGTGGTATTCCTCGATTAATTTCTTCACTAGAGATGTTTCATGCGGAAAAATGATCGGATGACTTGTATTAAAATTTACTATCGAATTAATTATACGACTTCCCACTCTCCTTACATGATGAAAATCTAAGGATGGGTTCAAATTCTTTATCGTTGAGTTGCGTTTAATCACTGTATCTGTCTCTTTAGCTGTGCAATTTCATCATGAAAGTGATCTTTCTGAAGCCGTTGTATTAAAACTAGCTCTGCGAATGATAGGTCTTGCCCGAATATTTTAAAACTTCGTAATTCACTTGGTATTTTGGCATTCTTAAACCATTGTTGAACTCGAGCGGTTATCATTACTATTTTAAAGAAACTGGACACTCTGTTGCATACGTCTTATTGGGATCATTCAAGCACGAAGGGCCCTTCCACCAGAGATTACAGTTGACCAATTGACACACCGTCGATCCTCGTGATAAAATATCCGCAGGGTTGTTTTCCAACTTAATATGGTTCCAGTGTTCTCGGCTCAAAACTTCGAGTACTGCAGCCACTTCATTTCTCCCGAACACATCCTTGAACTTATTAATATATGATAGCCAATCCAATACTATTGATGAGTCAGTCCATTCAATTACTGACCGTATTTTTCATACTATACTTCAGATCCTCTTTCAAAACTTGCCACATTTTAGCAAGCACCACAGCTGCTGAAAGCTCCAACTTGAGAATGGTCAAGTACCTTACAGGGACCACTTCCGATTTACTCGTGATTAAAGAAACCGTGCACTCCTTGAATTCACTAATATGTCTTGGATTCAAGACAGTTCCATATGCTGCCAAGCTAACGTCACAAAATCCATGGATCTCGAACTCCGTGTTGCTAGTGATTGAGAGCCATCTCGGTATGGTGATGGATGATAGATCTAAGATATCTTCAAGTATATTTGCCTACAGATCCTTTAACTCTTTGGGAAGCTCCTCATCCCAATCCAATTTAGTCTTCCATAGATGTTGAAATAAGTTTTGATCAGTACTGTGCAAGGTGCCACAACGCCGAGTGCTTCGCTCAGTAGGGTTCGCTTTGTATATTTTATATCCAATTCAAATTGTGCGGAGAAGGTTAATACATCTCGTATAGGATTCCAGCACAATACAAGTACATTTTCGGCATCACATCGTTCTTGAATTTGAATAGTATTTCCATAGACAATCATTATAGATTTCTCATTTGACTAAAAACACAAAAAAAATAAAAATGTTCCATTCAAATGTTATCGGTGTATTGCATATATGTACGTATTTTCTTTGCAACGCATTCTAAAATCATTGCCTTATAAAAGACCCAACACAACGATAACATTGGAATTATCAGAAGTTTTGTTTTTTTCCTTTAGTTATAATGAAATGAGAAATCTAGTATAAAGGTCTATGGTATTACTAATCTGAGCTGGGGACGACAATTCTAAAATTTCTGGACAATTAGAGACCCACTTTCTCAGTGTCATCCCACTGTGTTGAAATATCTTTCCGATGGTTTTCTTCAACTCGCACAATTCTACTGCCGTGTTCGCCCCTGTTCGCCAATTTCTTGAATGCAATTAATCATATTCTCCTTTAGGATTGCTGCCATAGACTTTTGAGTTCAAATAGCCCGATAGGAAAAAATCTAGGCGAAAGATTTCGTTCCCGGAGAAAAAAACAAAAAACAAAATATTTTGTGTTTCCTTCAGAGAGAGAAAAGAAAAATTAAAGAAGGGAACGAAAAGTGAATTTAAACACTGCTTCCAATTCGTCAAACAAAAAATTCGTAATCATATTCCGATATCGAGGTTTATTTACATTAACAGCAACCCCAGCATCGTTTTCAAAAAATAATACTCCACCAGCCAAAAACCGACACCAAACAATCACTTTCTATGGACGCATCGGTTTTTTCATTATTTCTTGTGAATTTTCTTCACCTCAAATTCGATAAATTTGTTTGCTTAGAAATCCATCCAGTTCAAAATTTGCTTCGTCGGTAAAGATGATTTTTTTTGTTGGAAAAATTCACATTTTCAAGTTTTTTTTTGCATAAGAGAATTTTTTTGGGTTAAATTAAATTAAACTATTATATGTGGAATATAATACAACAAAAGAAGAAAAAAAAAATGTATGCAACAGCTAAAGGAAGCTAATGCATACAAAAAGACATACTAAGTTGTGAACGCGAAAAATTATCTTCGTAAATCCAATTTTAAATTATAATTAAACAGTGGTTAAGGCGCCACTGACTAGCCGTTGGATAAAAACAAAAAAAACAAACAAACAAACAAAGTTAATAAATTAAATTATGTATATGCATCAAAAATATGTTTTGTTCCTAGAATTGACGACGTAATCCAAAATTCGATGGCTTTATTTTTTGTGTTATCTGAATCTTGTGTGGCCTTAAATGAAGAACTTTGTATAAAATTCTGCATAAAGTAGTTGGTAGAATGTGTAATTGCTGTGAACGGTGACGAATTGACACTTACAGCAGCCATATTTTCTTCTAAACGCCCACTATACGATGGAATACGTGTTTTATTTTTTTCATCCTTTAACGTAGAAATATCCGTTGTTCTATCGTATATCTCTCCATTTTTAATAAGCGGAATGTTTCTACATGTCAAAAAAAATTTAAATAGCAGTAAATTTAAAAATTAACCTCAAATTGGAACATCCTTTATAATTAATTAAACCTGTGATTTGGTGGGTTGGTGGTAGGCCATTTAATATCTTAATATCGACTGCCCCTGCTCAAAATAACGGAAAATTATTGTAAAATGTAAATGGTTGGTTTGATGATATATAAATAAACTTTTATTTGATGACGCTTTGTGAGCAAAGTGTCATCCTTAGATAGAGCTAATTTTTTTAATACCACGAATACGTTGTTTTGTTTTTCGCACCGGATTTTTAGTACCGGAAATAAATCCTTACAGAATTAGTTTGCCATAAAGGTTATCAATGGCTTGGCGCTTTATTAACTGTTTGACCTAATTTACCAAACTTATTTGATATCGTTCTTTATGGTTCCCAGAAACACTGATTGCCGTAATTGCGCTGTGATTATATAAGGTGCAAGCGTGTATAAACCATTTCATAAATTTTTTCAAAAAGTGGAATATTAAGCTCGAATTATTAGTTTATTGAAATTTTAAACTGTTTATATACATTTCGGTAAATATCTTGAAACCTTGCGAAGTTTAAAAAATTGTCAAATTCAGTAGACAGTTTCAGGGTTTATAATAAAGGGGTTTACAGGGTTTTAAAATGCACATATTAGAAGTCTATTCATATTCTGAAGATTTAATGTTTTTGTAGATTGTTTAGTTTTAGTTTAGTTGAAAGAAATGCGATAAGATTCAGAAGAAAATATGATTTTATTAACTTTGACATTTTTTATGGGATACCGTCATATTCCCGAAAATAAAAATTCCCAAAAAAATACAAAATAATGTACCCCATTAAAAATGAAGGCACAATTAAATTTTTTTTAACAACAATATGAAAACAAAAGGAAGTTACATAATTTCACGTCATCCATGCACAGAAAGGACCAATGCTAAGCGGCTGGGAGTTCTCTATTTTAGTACTTACAGTAAAATAAAAACGTAAATATTATTATAAATAAAAATAATTTTGAAATTTTTCTGACGTTTTCCTGCCATCCTTGCGCAAACGGTCCAATACAAAGTGGCTTTGGGGAGTTCTTTATTTTAGTATGCGAATAATTATTAAAAGACACAAATTTGTTAAAACTTTTCTAATTTCTATGAATGTTAGAATTTCAAAAAATCGTCAAAGCGGGGGTTTGGAGCTCCAGCCTCCATCCCCTAAGGCAGTGCTTCTAAAACTTTTTTTTACTGCGGGCCATTCAGTAATTTACAGCTAAGCATTTTGGGCATTCTTGTTCAAGGATCTCAAATGTCCCGCACAGCTTATCAATTGCAATCCATTTCCATATTCCAAAATTTAAAAAATGTTCTACCATTCCAAAATATTCCTTCAGCTGTATCCGAATTAATAAACATTTTGAAAAACTTGAAAAGATTCGGCATAAGGAACTATTGAAAATTGGATGCTTCTGTAAAAACTCCGGTACTAAATATATTTTAACTAGACATATGAGTGGAGCAAAAAGATAACTGAATGACTAACTATGGTTAAATCTGAAGATTTTTGAGCTTACTATTCTGGATACCCCGATCCGAATTTACTTCCTTTTTAATTTTAGCGTCAAAAGGTTTTTACTTAGGTATTTAAGACTAAGGCTGTATGCCATACTAAAGGTAAATGACACTTTCGGTAAAAAATTTAGTAAATTGAAATACTGTACTAAAAAGTAGAGTAAATAGTGAAAAAAAGGTAATTGATTGTAGTTAACGTTTTTTTGACATTAGTCAAAGTGATTTCAAATATTTATATCTACACATATTAATAAAAGATTTTCATTAATATTAATATAATTAAATATTTTATCTCGATTGACGAGAATGGAAAAAATCAAAAAAAAATTATTCGGAAGGATGTAAGGCTAGGTATTATTTAACGTTTATTTTATCACCTTAAACCAGTGAATTCAACCCTTCAAACCGGTATTTTGCCCGTAAAGCCAATTTTTACTCTAAAATTTACTTCAAATTTGGCACGATATTAGAAGTAAATTTGTACTAAAACTGCAATTTACCGAATTTTGTGATTTACCTTGAGTATGGCACACAGCCTTAATTAAGTTTAATTCTTCTGAATTATCGAAATTTGAAAATTCTGGAAATACTTGAAACATTAAAAAAAACATTTATACCACGTTTATACCAGTAGTATAAAAGTACATATGTAGCAAAAAAATATCATGATGTAAACGCAAAGTATAATACTTTAATACTTTATCGAATATTTTTTTCCTATTTCATTATAATAGGTATCAAAAAAGTATGACACGTAAAACAAAACAAAAAAACAATAAAAACCTGAAATGTCCCTTTCTTTGTTCAATTTTTTCGAGATTTTTCGTGTACATAAAATAAATGACTTCTAAAAATCTCGAAATTATTTATACATCAAATAAACAATGTAGTTGTACATATATTATTTGGCAAAACAAATAAAATATAATATGGAGTTACACAGCAAATAGCAAAATAATATTTTGTGGTGTAAACTGAAAGAGAATTATAGTATATTACCAAATAAGTATTTAACTATTAAAGTACCTATGGTGTAAACGTGGTATGAGTTTATGTGTATAAAATTCAGAGTTAGCAATTTTATATCCATACTCTGAAATTTTATTCTTTTCGTTTATGAAATAAAATAAAAAAAATAATTCTCCAGGAAATTTCAACTCTATTGTAAAATAATCCTTCGATAAAAATTTTAGCATCGTATATTATACATATTAAATATAATAATACACGAATATATACATATGTATATTGCATTTTTAATTAATTATTTATTTTGTTTTAAATAATTTATTTTTTAAAACATTTTAATTATATTAATTTTAATTTAATTTATTAAAATTTATTTTGTTTAATTCGAATACACAATTATATTATTTTTCACCACCATTTGTTGTATATGTTTTAATTACCGCGCGCGATGGTGGGCGGCATGTCACCGCATTGAGATTTGAGAGGAGACTAAAAAATTAAAAATCAAAAATTATTTATTTTGTGAATTTGTGAATGTGATATGTATTCAGCGGTTGGTTAGTTAGATGTCATGTGACATCATGCCCTATGTGTTGGACAGGTGGCACCCAATGTGCGGCGAACTTGTGTTTGAGCCGGAAGAATTGTAGTAGTGCATTGGGTGAACCGCTACAAAATAATCCTTCTCGTGCAGCGAGCTTAAGGGAATTAGAAACGAGGAAAAACTAAAATTTTCATTCGCTTTCAAATCGATTTTTTCCCTAAGACAAATTTGTAAATGAAAACGTTGCAAATTCTCTATTTTGATTTCTGATGAATTTTCATAATTGTTTGAATTTCAACATATGTATATGAATATCGTTTAAGTAAATCGTGTTCATTTTCTTGTAATAATTAATTTATTTAAACCAAAAAATGAAAAAAAGTTCATAACAACAGAATTCTGGTCAAATTAAAAAGAAACGCTTACTACAAATCGTGTGTATTAAGCCAATATACATAGATGGCAGTGGGCAGTAAACATTTTGAAAAACCGTACCAAAAATCGCCACTTGGGGAAATTTAAGTTCAAAAATTGTAGGAAAAGCAAAACAAATTCTCAAAATATTAACAACGTGCCATAATTTTGTGATTAAACAATTTTTTTCGTATTTTTCTGTATAAATCTGAGACATCTAACGTACACTAGTAAAACTAAAGATAAATTTAGCAAGTATTATTTTAATTCGTCAGAGCCAACTTTGATGTATTTTTCAAAATAAAAGTTCGAAAAGTAGTATTTCAGAAATTATTTAATTTTGATATTTCTTCAATTAATATTCATTTAATACCAATATAGCCTTCTTGTATATTGTTGTTAAAGATATGTAGAAAATGTTTGTGCAAACGTTTTATAATATTTTTGGTTTTTTCATTGAAAAACTTGAAGCTAAAAAAAACCATTTTTACTATGGATCCCTATGCAAATCAGTGAAAAGTTATACCACTAAAAAAGCTTCTAAAAAATACGTCATAATAATTATGGCTGTATACTCTAGAAGGCTCTGGTATTATTCCTCAAACCTAGTGCCTGCTTTTTCCTTCATTGCAAACTTTTATGATAAATTCTGTGATCACAAATCATAATGGCTTAAGGTTAGATAATCCCTATTACGTATTATCTCAAATTTGAAATCTCCAGATTCGATTTCATATCATATCAATTTTTTTGTGATATTCCGGTAACTACAAACAACTGTAATAATCGTTTATAAGAGCAAGAATTCAGAAAACTTATACGATTTTAAACGACTCATAATTTTAAAAACGTTTTCCTGTAAAATGCGAATTTCACACTTTAGCCACTATGATTTGTGACCACAGAATTGTTCGGATTAATTAAATTTTCCAAATTTTGTTGATTTAGGTAGATTTGCAAATTAATTAAAAGATTTTTAGTCTAAAAATTAGAATGACACCTATGACGAATTAGATATTTTTATGTGTAAAACCAAGATAAATGTTTCGACAAATTTAGACAACTTATTAGTAATTTGTGTTTTATAGGCATTTTGTCTGAATAGAGTTACATAAATTTTCGGGAACTATTCGAAAAATTTATCAACATTTCTGTAATCAACCGTTTTACCGAAAATTGGTATTGGATTCTTTACAATTTCTTGGAGTTCTCAACTCTAACCTGATATACAAGTTAACCAAATTGAAATTAGTAAAGCCAAATTTAACAAAGTGCCATTTGAAATTTAAAATTTAATTAAAGTACGAATAATTTTTTAATATTACATACTAAATACGGACATTTTCATATCCAATTTCGCAAATTTTCATAGACCTAAGTTCCTACAGTTTTTACTTTAAATTAAGCTCCTAAATTTCCAAAACAATTACCTACTTCGGATATCGACCTCTGATTTAGAAATGTTGATACTTCACAAAAGGCCTAAATTTTAACCATGATTTTTTTGTCCTACAGAACAAGGTTTGGGATGTGAAATTCATGTCCATGTTCATTGTAAAATAAAAACTAGCCTACCAAAATCCTCGTTATTGTGGAATTCATACAAACATCTGATATCTTACAAAAACCATTAACACCGAAAACCGTAGTGGTCATTGATAATAGGCAGATTCAGAAATTTGTGTACGTGGAAATTGTGCAAATTATTAGAGATATTAAGGCGATGTTTTAAGGCCCTGGCAAAAGTCCACGGTTCCCTGGGAGTTTGAGAAACACTGGTATAAAATGAATTAAATAATATTCCAAAAAAATTGTTTTATTTAAAAAACTTGATTTTTTGTTTTTTGGTGATTTTTCTAGTTTTAGATAACGATACCAACCCATTTTTTATTTACAAATTCAGTTGCAAGCAGTGTCGCTCATCTAAAAATAATTTATGTTAAATGAAATATTAATTCAAAATACTGTTCCATAATACTAACGGTTTTGAAGTTCAACATTGTTTATAATCTGTTTTTCATATACTCCGTACAACACCAAGCCAAATTTAATATCCTCTTGATATATGTTCATATTAAATTTTTTATTTACGATTAAATTCTCGATTCTCCATTCCACACTTAGAAAAAAATAATAAAAAACTATCTACAAACATAAGCGAAAAACTTAAATGAAGTCAAATACAAAACAAAACGCATCGACGCGCAGACTTTGAAATTTTACACCAAATAAAAGCTCTCACGAGGAAAACAAGAAAAGACTATCGAGAATTTTTCCATTGTATAATAGTTATTACTTTTCACTTGCCGAAAATTCGAATAGCGCACGATAATCAATAAAATGTTATGCTTTTAACGTGTTGTGACTAAAGTGTATACGCGATAAATTTTGGTAAGCGCGCGAATTTCATAATTTTAAGTTTTTTTTTTTTAGTTTTTTCAAAGTTAAAATATTAAAAGTGAATACAGCAATATCCTTAAATAACAGTGGAGTAAAAAAATTGGTGTTTTAAAGGAAATTGTGAGTGTTTTGCTCGTTATTATTATGTTTATGCTTTTGTACATGATAGTTTGTGTAATAAGGAAAAGTGGATTTAGGAGAATGAAATTTTAACTTTTTTAATAAAAATTGCGCTAGCTGACACTCAAATGAAATTGATAAATTATAGGGGTTTATCATAGGTTTTCCATTTGCACAAACTCTAAAGGCTTTAAAAGCTCTCAAAAATAATATTTTACAAGCTTACACTGAATTCGTATATTCACTAGAATATCAATTGTAAATAGAACTTTATAATTGTGTTTTTTTGTTGTTGTATAGATGTTGATAGTAAAACATTCAAAATAAAACAAATTTGAATTGAAAATTTATGATTTTCTTCTCGTTTTTTGTACATACTGTAGAGTTATGTTTAGTTTTGAAGTAGTTTTCTGCAAAAAAAAAAAATATTTTCATGCATGTATTTTACTTTACCACTTACTGTTCTTCAAAAAATTAAAAATACAATTAAAATTGAATTTTTAAATTTTGTTGTTGTTACTGTATAATGTGGATGTGAAACCACTTAAAAAAATGGGATAAAGGTGATTAGATGAGAATTTTTTTTTTTTATAATATATGATAAGGGAAATAACTCTGTTCAAATTATTTATGATGAGTTTTGGGACGGATTTTCGCCCCGTGTGGTTGTACGCATTTGGGATTTTCCGCAGTTTTCAATTAGTTCCGAAAAAATAGGCGGATTTTTTTTTTATAAATAACTTAACAAATTTACCATTTTGAGAGAGCCTTTATTTCAAATATACACTTATATTTTTTTTTTTATTAATGAAGCAATTTTATTATTGCTGTTTTTGTTGTCTCAAGGAACACGATATCAATTTCGAGAAATAAACAATTTGCTGCTATAAATAAATTAAAAACTAAATTGTATTTTTGGATTTAAATTGTTTTTTGTTGTTGTTGTTGTTTTAGGAAATTTATAACACCTTTTTTGGTGTCAAATCGCGTGCCAATAGCTAGTCATTAAACAACAGCAGAATGTTTACATTTGAAGAATAATGCTAAATACATAAATCATGTTTGTAGCATTGTTTAATGTTGAATGTTGTCTTAAAAAATAAATATTTGGTGGAATTTATTATAGACTGTAATTAGTAGGTGCCGGAGATGGGATTAGCTCTTTTATTAGAAAGAGTTAGATATCGTTTTAAATATCGAATCCTTGGTGAAATTTGTACGTACGTAAATACTTCTTCAAGAGCTTATTTTAAAATAGTTAATAGACGTATGACGCAACGGATTTTATCAGTGGTACTTACAAATTTGCGGTAGTGATGAGCCTTCGATACATCGGAACTATTGCACTAATATTAGTGCTTTTCCTCCAGGTCTATCACTAAAAACAAAATGTACCTTACAAATGCCAACAAATTGAAGTTGTGAATACCCTGTGTTGTTGGTACTTGGAATTCAACTAAAACCTTGCAAATGCTATATTTGTGGTATGGTTGGATTCTGTGCTACGATAATATGCTAATTTTTGAATTTAATTACATAAACAACATTGGAATACCTGTTAACAATTTATTCACAGTCATAGATGACCATCATTCAATTATGTACACAAAAATTATTTTGACATGAAAGGGTATAGTATTAGACTATCGGATTTTACTCAACGTATATTTGAGTGGTTTCACAGATATAGTATTGGAGTTTATTAAATTTATTTGGTATACTATATACACCCTGCGCCATTGAAATGTTCGGTTTGAACTTTTAAAGTAAATTTTGGAAATACCACCGTTTGCTTCAAAAGTAGATAGCAAAAATGATAGATTCTGATTATCAAAACAATTTTCACACTATTCCGAATATATTCAAATAAAAAGAACGGTAATCAGCCATTTTAGACCTGCATAACGTCGGATAAGGAATATTACCGCCCTACCTCGTAACAATTTGGTAGGTCTTTACAGTGTTTTTAACAAAGTTTTTTCAATTGAAAAATAGTTTTTTGTTGGCAATGGTAATTTTTATTCAAAATAAGAATTAACAGAAATAAAATAATTCATCTCAACCAAAATATTTTGAGAGAAATTGAACTTTTTAAAATCAATGATTAATAACCCAGTCCTTGGCTTTTATGATGGCCTTAAACCCGATCAGCATTGAATTCTAAAGTTTGATTAAATAATATATTGTTATTTCTTCAAACCAGACTTTTTCTATAAGTTTTTTCCGCTCTTTGGCACTTTTCAGCTTGTAATTTGTAATCTTCTTTCCTATGAAGGACCAAATATTTTCAACAATATTGAGGTCAGGACTATTTCCTGTCCAGGGTAACGACTCAATCACCAAGCTATTTTTAAATTCGGCTACCTAAATAAAATAGACATTAAAATTAAGCATTCTTACTTCACAAATAACATCAATAACTCACGGAGAGTAATCGTCCTGGAAGAGTGGAATACCGATGTATTGAGTCGGGTCCTCCATAGTCACGATTCAGGTTTCGATAATTTTTTTATATTCTCCTCCGTTTTCTAAACTATCCAGAAGGCATAATGATCAAATTCCAAAGGCTGTTATGGCTCTCCAGGCCATAACATATGGTGAATTTTTCACTGTCGGCGAAATACATTCTGTCAAATATCATTTGCCTTTTCGTCGCCGAACCCTTGTCCTTACATCGGGTCCAAAGATATTGAATTTGGATTTATCCGAGAATATGAACCAACGCCAGTCCCTGGGCATTCAGTTTTTTCAATCTATTGCGAATTTGAGGCTTACAGCTGCCATTTTTGCTGTCAGTAATGATTTTCTCGCAGGTCGACAAGCATATAAACCAAGTTCCTTTTATTAGTATGAACTGAAATAGTGTCTGTTGTTGCTATTAGAAGCTAACTTTACAGCTCCAAAGCCGTAGCAAACCTTTGCTTAAGATCTAAATATCTGAAATTCGATTTGTTGAAACAGAAGTTCTCCTCTTCGCATCAGAGCCAAATTATCGTTTGATTTTCGGAATAGTGCCTTAAAAACTTTCTAATTGCTGTTTGGCTACACTAAATTACTCTGGCAATTTGTGAATGTGTGTACTTTTTGCCTTTGCTTGCAAAATTTTGGCTTTTTCGTTAGCATTTAATTTAGAGCGACACTTTGTAAAATTAACTCTTTGACTACTTAATTGAAACCGAACGAATATTTCATCCTTAGTTTGGTTTTAAATACCTAATGAGACGTGAAATATGCTGAAAAATAAAAAAGCAAAAAAAAAATAGCGAATGAGGTAAAATCTATGAGAGAAATTGCATGAAATAGTAAATAATCGAAATCGAACATTTCAATGGCGCAGGGTGTATGTATATATTTTTCTCCACTATACCGTTATTGTTTAGAACTTCAATTTTTTTACTGAGTGTTTATTATCATTTGATATTTTATTTTGGCACGTAATGATTAGTTTGAATTATCGGTATTTTCATATCCAATGTTTATATTACAATTATTATTATTATTATTTGAGGGCCATGTGGGCGTTCAAGCCGCTTAGCACTGCGACCTAAAATATCTTTTGTGCTTTGACCCTGTTTAAATAGCCGTCCAGAAAATAATCAGGCTCTTAATGAACCTAATAATAGTACCGGTCGGTACAAGATACATACTATCTGGGCTCATTGTTCTCCCTCCTAGATGTTGCAGTCTTTGGTGGAATATGGCTGGGCACTGGCACAGAACATGGTCCGCTGATTCCGATTCCAGATCGCAGTAGCGGCATCTATCTGTCATACTTAGGTGGATGGGCATCCATCTGTCATACTTAGGCCCATCTTCTTGAGGTGACTAGACCTAGGTGACCCGTAAAGTTACTTTCTAAAATGCAGGTGCAACGGAGTCAGCCTAGAAGTGCCTCCATCGCAGCAGTTGGACACGTTTTCATGGAGCCCGTAACACCGATGCAGGCTATATGCTGAACCTTATTCAATAAGGTTTGCGCTGCCTACTGCTCAGTTTTAGGCCACCATACTACCGACACGTAGGTGACCATATGCCTAATGATTGTAAGAAATCACCAGTAGATCATTTTTGGTTGTAGTCCCCAAGTAGCCCATAGAATCTCTGATATGCCCAAAAAGCCTTGGTGGCCCTATTTTGAACTTTCAATAAATGTTGCTTCCAGTCCAGTTCAGTAGGATCACCCCTAGATATTTAACCTCTTTGGAAAAAGAAACAGTAGGTAGTACCGTTTAACGAGGGAGCTGTAAGCGCGAGGTTTTTCCTCCTCGTAAAAGAAACAATGACAGTTTTATTTGGATTGACACTGAGTCCTTCTTGGTAACCCCACTGCCATATTATATTGTTTGAATTTTGCATGTATCAGTAATGACCTCATCAAACTTGTTTCTGATTATGATAGCCACATCATCCACTTAGCCCTGGACAACAAACTTAAGGCTACTCAGAAGGACTAGTAGTCTGTTAATAATCAATGACCATAAAAAAGGATACAGTACGCCATCCTTGGGGAAAGATCTTTACTGCCCTGATGGTTACCAACTCGCCATCTAGTCTGGCTGTAATCTCACGATGTTCCAGCATGGAGCTGATCCACCTAATAGTAGAAATCAGAACCTCCTTTTCCATTACTGCGAATTTACTGCATTCCGTAGGAGGTATTATCAAACGCACCCTCAATGTCCACAAAGGCACAAAGGGCAATTTCTATATATGCAACTGATTTTCATCCTCGTGACGAGACCGCTTTTTCAAGGATCTCACTTCTTATTTGAAAATCCAGAATTTTTTCCATCGCCTTCAATAGAAATGATGTGAGGCTAATTGGCCGATAAGCCTTGGGCTGGGTGTCTAGAAGGCCACATTAACTTTCCTCCATAGTTTCGGAATATAGTTAAAAGCATAATTTACCCGAAATATTTGGATCAAGCTAGAGAGTATTTCCTTAATACTTTATACTCGCCCCATTTGTTGAATAATCTTCTCGATTTTTTATGCAGCTTACCCAACGTCCCGTTCCAACAAGGGACCATCTGTGTGGACTCTCTTTGCTTAACCGGGTAGCTGTTCTCGTAAGCCAAATGTATCGAATTATGCAGTTGGTTTGTAAAGCCTTCCAAGCCCTCTGGGGACTATGACCCCCATAACCGAGGGCATTTCTGATTCGAGTGAAACTCTATAAGAGTTCTAGTCTGTCAGTTTTGAAATTCTGATTTCCTGCCGCTGCATGGTCTCAGCCACCAAATTGAATCTGATGTGCAAGTGATTCGATATAGAGGCCTCTTCAGACACATACCAGTTTTTAACTATGTCACTGAAATGCGGACTAGCAAGTGTCAAATCTAGGACCTCTTGCCTAACCGCATTTATATAAGTAGGTTTCCTTTCTATTGACAATGTCTACATTATTTGATTGATTGATTGATTGATTTAGTGTGTACGACCAAGCCTAAGGCAAGTTTCCCGGATACGCCGGGTCCACCGTACACCCTCTTACGAATAACAAAATCGAGGGAAAGGAAAGGTATGTTAGTAACAGAGACTCAACCCGGTTCCAGACACCATGGCGGTTGATAGTTAGTAAATAAGACAACACAAAACAACACAATTTCTAAACTACATGATTGTTAACTGCTTGTTGTTCCTGGAGCGTTGAGTCCGGCTATACCTTTGTTACTGAAAATTAGGATTAAATTTAATCCCTTTAAGAATGATTAATTCTGGAGCAATCTTAAATTCTGAAACAAATTAAATTATTCATCAGTATACTTAAAATAAACCCCTCTAAACACCTAAGATTTTATTAATTTAAGTATACTTAAAATTACATCCGCATCAATCCTAGCCTAGGCCACTTAAATAATTCAATAAATAATTTAAAAAATCCTCTAGTTGGCACCCCTACAAATTTTAACAATTAATTAATTTCATCAGCTTACAAAATTAACACAATTTTTAATTTCAGCTTCTTCACTCCTTGTTGATCCTGGAAGGTTGATTTAAGCTGGAATTTAATTCTGAAACACGGGATTAATTTAATCCCTAATAATTACTAATTCTGAAACTATAATCTATACTTGAAATTAGCTTCTTTATTAGAAAGGATTAATTTTAATCCCTCTAATAATGATTAATTCTGGAACTGAGTTATATTCTGAAAATTAACTAATTAATCAGTGAACTAAAAAAGGAACTCCTTTAGATACTATTCACATATTAACAAAAATAACTGATAAACAAAATCAATAGGGTGCCAGTCCTTCCCGGAATCCCAATTTCACCAATCCGATCCAAAAAACTACAGTTTAACTCAAAACTACTATTATAAATAAACCATTTTCGTGAACCTGCCACTTAAAGTATAGAAGTTTCATCTGTGATGACTTTTCTGGAATGAATTACAATTAATATCACCAGTACCCAAAATTAAAGTTATAAGAACTAATTAGTTTCTAAAGTATGAATTCAGTTTAGGAATTCCGTGCAGTTCAGTAAAATTAACTACCCCGTATTAAAAATAATCATGCTTAAATAAACAAAAAAAAAAAAAACAAAAAAAAAAACAAAAAAAAAAGAAAAAAAAAAAAAAGAAAAAAAAAAAAAAAAAAAAAAAAGAAAAAAAAATTTTATATGAACAGTGAAATCTCGAAACAGCGCAGCCAAAGGAACCGGAGAAATGTATTTAATTATTTAATAATTTAATTTAGTTGTGTATTTACATCTGCAAAGTTTTATTATTTTATTTCCTTATTAACCATATATTTTCACATAAACACTTATCACTTTGGCGAATAAAATTTCCTTGCGAAATTACAATTTCCTTAAATCAGTATTCACTATAACGAGACCTCACTGTATTACATACGATAGTTTCTGGTTCAACTCAAATTTACTCGATAATACAAAGTAAACAAATCCCATTAGAATCGAACACAAGAAACTTTTAATTCTAATTAAATTTCCAATTCAACTCAAAATTACTCGATTATACGTAGTATAAGAATCTTATTTGAATTGAATACATGAAAATTTTGCGTTGTGTAGTTCATTGTATATAAAGAGCACTATAAACACAAAGAGTACAACAACGCCAAGTAAAAATAATAAAATCGTATTACAGTACAAAACTAAAACCACCAACGCACATAGAGAAAACAAACGTTTTCATATAATCCTTCACGTGCGCAGCAGGGAAATTATCGATGTGTACATAGTGTGTTTTGGTACATGCCTTCTCTATATTATATACATATATAATAGGCTTCATTATATTATATATTACTGTATATATTTCCGAAAATAACCTCGTACACTACACATACACGACCGTGAATACAATTCAGAAGCAAATATCAACAATCGAACACTATATAACCAATGTTGTCTTGATAGAAATTATATAATAGAAATTATATTCTTTTTATGTATATAAATAAAGAATATATGTGTTTGTGTCGTTTCCACATAAAACAAAAAATACAACACATACATAATCTCGTAAGAGGAGAGAGAGAAACCGAAAACTTGTATATTCATGTACAGAAACAGAAATTTAATGCGTAAATTTATTTATTCGATTTTAATTAAATTTAAATACGAGATAATGTATTTGACCATTCGAATTTTATACACCAACTACACAAATTTAAGACATGCATTATTAAGCGAGAAAGCCAAAATTTGACTTGTTTCGCTATAAATATGAAAATAAAAATATAAAACAATGCCTGTTGAATGCATCCCGATGGATTGCATTCTATCCATATTTAAATTTTCACTATTCTTATGCACACACTTTTACTTAAATAACTTAAATTAAAATAAATTATATATAAATTATATATTTAAACACTTTACACTACATTAGAAAATAAATAAACTAAAAATTAATTAAATTAAAATTTTCTCGAAGAAGACGACAAAAACACGTCCTTCTTCTTCGAGCGTCAACGACCGACCCTACATAGTTGGCATGAGGGATTGTTAAAAAATTGTGTAAACTATACGTCGACTTCTTATTCCTGTGATTATGATGATGATCATGAGATAATAATCAATTGTCACGCAATGCCTTTAGTATCGTCGGAAGATACAAAATATACCGACAATGTCTACATTATTTGAGAACAGAAATTCAAGAAGGTACTCAACTATGTTATTGATGTCCGTGCTGCCCTACACCGTGTGGTGCGCATTTGCATTGCAACCTGTTAGGTAGGCCAGCCCGTTGCGTTTACAATGAGCTATGAGCCGCCTAGAGGAGCTCCTCCGAGAGGAGGTATAATTATTCGGTATGTCGAAAGAGTAATATGTAAATTGTTTTTGTGGTTGTGAATTTGTATTTCTGTGTTTTTTTTTGCACGCCTTCGCCTTATCAGATAAACGCTTTTGTGCTGTCGCTATCCGATAAACTTGATAAGTTAGCGTTAAATATTCAAAATCTAACAGAATTTATTGATAATTCGAATTTTAATTTGGTTTATTTCAACTCGCGAAGTATATATGTAACAAGGTAGATGAAATTAGATTTATATTAAATAACACTAATGTGCATATTATTTGTATAGTTGAGAGTTATTCCGATAAAGCTGTTGCCATAAATGGATTTAATTCTCTGCGCTATGATAGATTGGACAAGCGGGGAGGTGGTATATGCTTATATTTTCGGGAAGGTTTTAAAATTAAAATTTTAGATAAGAGTGTGTCTAAGGGATTAAATTTTGAGTTTATGATACTAGAAGTTGGGTACAAATCATCTGTATTTTGCTTATTGCTTTCTGAATACAAACAACCTAACTGTTGCAATTTATATGTTTTTGATGATGTTTTAATGAAATTTAGTTCGATGTATGATAATGTTTTAATTCGTGGTGGCATCAATTTTGATCTTAGCGGTTGTAAGGGTGGTGGGGTGGCATTAAATTTAGGAATATTTTGGATTTATTTGGTTTTAAAATTTTTAATGATCAACCCACGTGCTTTACTTCGAATAGTAGTTCTCTTTTGGATGTTGTAGTTTCTAGTGATAATTTGAAAATTTCAAATTTGCTACAGTTGGGTTTAGGTCATATTTCAGATCATGATTTACTAATGTCAATAGTATGGCGATTGAGTTGGAACTAAATCAATTTCTTTTAGAAATTTTAATTTATTGAATTTTGATAAGCTGTTGGAGTGTGTTAATAAGTTGCCGTAGTTTGTTAAAATTTCTAGCAAAAGTAAGTCTCTGTGGTTTAATAAAGAAATTGATTCGGCCATTATGGAGCGGCATATTACTTTACGAAATCTGAAGCTTAAAGGTCCCAGTGAATTGCGTGCAATTTATGTTAAGATTCGTAATATAACAACAAGTTTAATTAGCAAAGCGAAGTTTTAATTCTGTAGTGATACAGTTATGAGGTGTAAAAAGTCCCCCTTAGGTTTCTGGGGTTATTGTAAAGATCTTGGGATCACCAAAGCTAACGCAAACAGCTTTATACCTAACCCTGATGATTTTAATGACTATATAACACTGATGTACAATCCGACATCTAATCCACCTCTCGATTGGAGCTAATTACAAATTCGAGTTAAATTGAAAATTGCTTCGTCAACCTTGCAGACACAGATCAAAGGAATTGTATCGCTCGTACCGCTTCTGCTAATAGTTGTACCACACGTATTTTAAGTTGTGTGTGACATTGGTCTAAAAATGCTTGTAAAATAGAATTTTTTATTTTTCATTTATTTTAAACAAAAATTTTTTTCTGGATTTCTTTTCTGATAATTAGAAGATTTTGGGAGGTTCTAACTTTACAATTTTTCTGGATTTTAAAATTTTCGTGTTTTTTTCAGGCAAATCCCAATTAGATTTTGAAATTTGCATAGGCTTTCGGGATTTTGTACCCTACGGATTTTGTACCCTCGGGATTTTGTACCCTTCGGATTTTGTACCCTCGTGATTGTGTATCATCGGGATATTGTACCCTCGGAGTCTTTTTTAAACCCTTCGGATTTTGTACCCTCGGGATTTTGATTCTCGGGATTTTGCCCCTTTCCCGATTTTTTTAGGCTTATAGTATAGAACCTTATTTTTCTCAAATCATTGAAAATATCGGAGAAGTCGCAACCATTTCTCATCGTTATCTTTAAAATTACCAATTTTTTCGTAAATCTGACAACACCAATCGAAAGACTGAGCTAAACTTAGTGGGAATGTATAACTGTATAACTAATATGTATAATTGTGTCTTGGGGACGTCAAAATTAAAGTTGTCTCTATTTAATGCTGTGAAAAAAATTGTGTTATCTTACAATATTTGGGCGGATTTAAGTGGAAAATTACAAAATTAAATAAAAAATTTTTGTGTATTGTCAAGCTATCAAATTTTCCTGCGATTTTGCATTTTTGGAGAGTTTACACTCTTACAATTAGTCGAGTTACAAAATTTGTATACCGTACAACAAATAGTCAAGAACGACATCTATTCTCAAATTTGTGGCGGAACATATCTTGTTTTCACCTCATTATCAAACCACATACTTATAATGGTTGACAAAAAGTGTACTATTTCTACATGCAACAGTTCCGTATCAGATAAACTCATAAGCTGTAGTGGGCAATGGTTGCTGTGATGTAGTGGGAAATAATTTGCTCGCACTTTTTGCTTCTAAGAATGTGAAATGGTTTTGCGATGATTGTTCCGAAATGTATGATAAACTATCTCAACTGCCACTGATGCTGAAGTTGCTACAGGCGCTATCTATTGATGTCAAACATTTTGTTAGTTCTGGTCATAAAGCTGAACCTAGAATTACTCGCCAAACAAAAAAAACCGGCAACGGATGATGATGAAAGTTCAGCCCGATCAAGTGTCTCGTCTCAAATCACCGATAACATAAAGACCAACGTAAGCAATGTCATTATTGGTTCCTGTGTTAATGATTCTTTAAAATCTATGCTTCAAGATTTGTGTCATCTACCACCACCAATGCAGTGCGAAAATCTTTGAGCAATAAACTACAGATACATGAGGAGAAGATAGATTGCCGCTTACTAGTTGCTGCGAATCAAAATGTTAGCAAACTTAACTTTCTCTCATTTAAAGTTGGAATTAGGCCTACAATCTTCGACAGGCTACTTCAACCTGATGGGTGGCCAGTGGGGTATTGATCCGTGAATTTGAAATTAGACCAAAAAACGTACGAGCTGCGTTGTCGATTTAACAATATCTACACCTAAATCATCAATTTCAAGTAGTATTTCTAAGATTCGTCAATCCAAAATTGATCAAAAAATCTTATTAAAAATGTATTACCAAAATGTTAGAGGACTTCGTTCTAAAACCAAACCATTTTTTTTAGCGGCAATTGAAAATGATTTTGATGTTATTATTTTAACTGAAACATGACTTTCTTCTGATGTTTTAAACGCTGAATTATTTTGGACCGAGTATGTTGTTTTTAGATATGATCGCGTGTTTTCTCGTGGTGGTGGCGATAAAGTCGTGTTTTAGTAGTAGAATGATTAACATTAATTATGCTGGTGAGTGTGAAGTCATTTGGGTTAAATTTAAGGTTTTCTCACAGAATTTTGCAGTTGGCGTTCATTACATTACCCCTGGGTCAAATTAGACCGATACAAAGAGCATTGTAATATAATCATGAATACTGTTATAAGTTTGGATGACATTGACAACACAATTATATTAGTTTTTGGAGATTTTAATTTACCCCACCTGCCTTGGACACAACATTCTCATGGTATGCTACCCAGTAACTCTTTTTCTCCTATTGAATCGCGATTTATTGATACCATGTTGTCATTAGATTTAATATACAAATCAATAATGTATTTAATTCTCGAGCGCGTTTACTTGATTTAATTTTTGTTTCAGGTAATCTGTTTTAACTGGGATCGGTACTAATGCCCGTATTACAAAATCCCGAATGATCAAAATCCCGTAAATCACAAAAAACCGTATTACAAAATCCCGTATTTCATAATACCGTATTTCAAAATCCCGTAGTATGAATTTTTTACGGGATTACGGGATTATTCAAATTAAAAAACAATTTTTGGTTTTAAGTAATTTTTTGTAATTTTTTTAATAAATAGTTTTAAAAATATTTAATATTATTTAATTTAAAACTAAATTATTCGTGATCTATATATATTAATAAAAATGAAAATCTGTATGTATGTATGTATGTATGTATGTATGTGTTTTATACGTTTCCACACGGATCATCTAATCAAATTGAATTTTTGCATAAGGGTTTTATACCAAAATGAGCAAGTTTTCTTAGTATTTTCGAAGAGGTCCGGCGCCTGGGTGCCCCCAAACAAAATGTTTGTAAAATTTCGAGGGTGTTACATTTTTATGACATTTTATTGCCATCTTTAACTTATGAGCAGATTTTCGTGGTATTTTCGAAAGATCGGGCCCCTGGATCTAGATGCCCTCGAACACTCCAATTAAGTTCAAACGACTACATCCTGTTTGAATTGCACTTGCTATCACCATCAATAAGGTACAAGGACAATCTCTGAAGACAGCTGGAATAAGTTTAGAGTCTGAATGCTTCTCTCATAGTTAATTATATGTGGTTTGCTCCCAAGTCGGCAATTCTAAAAAACTATGTATCTGTGTCAAAGATGGTAAAACAAGAAACATTGTCCAGAAGCTATTTCTTAAATTAGGTACCATTATTTAATCTTATTTATTAAAATATATTTTATACTAAAATGTTGTCATCGTTTATTTAAATCAACGAGTTCGATTTCTTTATCCTTTGAAACTACAATTATTTAATTTTATTTGTTTTAATAGGTACAAATGAAAAATTTGAAGTTTATTACTTTGCTAAAATAAAACAAAACATATTTATTTTATCCCGAGCAAAGCCGAGTACTCCAGCTCGTTATTTTATAAAGATCGATTTTATTTTTTATTGGAGTAAACTTTCTGTTTTTCCTGTTCCAAGTTCCTGTCTCTTGTAATTTTTTGCTTTTTATGACCCATACACAAATACACACACAAACACACACATACACATACATACCCACATATCTCGTATTCTATCATGATATATCGGCTTAGGTTAGGTTAAAAATCGCGCGATTTTTAACCTAACCTAAGCCGATGTATCATGATAGAATACGGGATTTTGGCATACGGGATTTTGCAATACGGGATTTTGTAATACGGGATTTTGGAATAGGGGATTTTGTAGTACGCTATTATGTATACGGGATTTTGTAAACGGTATTTTGTCATACGGGCAACTGTACCCAACCCGTTTTAACTATAGCATCTACTTGAGGAAAGTGACTATTTAGTGAAAAATGATGAACATCACTGGAATTAATATACAATAGATCTCTGTCTGTAGGTTACTATCCTGATTCTTGGAAAACTTCATATGTCATCCCTACTTTTAAAAGTGGTAATCGTTCTTTAATTGATAATTACAGATCTATTTCTGTGTTGTCTGCTGTCCCAAAAGTTTTTGAATGTATGGTTCGTGACATTATATGTTTAATGAGTTTGGTAAAATTCTTATACCACAACAACATTGTTTTGCCCAGGTCGGTCAACTTCCACTAACCTCGTTGAATTTGTACATTTTGTGATAAATTCAATTGAGATTCGCTCGCAAGTTGATGTAGTTTTCACAGATTTTAAAAAGGCATTTGATAGAATTTCTCACGAGATTATGTTATCTAAATTGCAGAAAGTCGGTGCCCACTCATACTTGTTCTTGTGGTTAAAATCTTACCTCTGTGACCGTAAGCTGTTTGTCAAATTTAATGATTGTCTTTCAAGCGAGTCTAAACCAACGTCTGGAGTTCCTCAAGGCAGTCATTTGGACCCGTTGTTGTTTTTATTGTTTATCAATGATGTTGTTACCTGCATCCATTCATCAAAATTTCTGTTGGTTGCGGATGATATGAAAATATTCATTAAAATTGATAGTGCGTAAGCGACTGCGAACGTCTTCAGCAAGATTCGGATAGATTTTTCGTCTGGTGCGAACTCAATAGATTAGAACTAAATATTGGAAAAGGTCGAATTAAGAGCTTCCATAGAAAGAAAAATCCAATTGTGTTTAACTACACATTGAACAATATTGTCATTGATCGTGTTACTGAGTTTATAGACCTTGGCACCGAGAAGATAAGAAATAAAACCAACGCAATGATGGGATTTGTGTTTAGAACCTGTAAGGAATTTAAAGATTTGTCTACGTTTAACAATTTATACAACTTTAGTAAGATCACAAGTTGAATATTTGCTAATTATCTGGGACCCTCAATATGATATTAAAATAAGTCGTTTAGAAAAAATTCAACAACGACGTTTCATGAGTTGCGTATGTCGTCTCCTTCTAAGAAGTCAAGTGCATATTTCTTATAATGATCGAGTAATTTATTTCAGTTGCTTCCACTAAATTGTAGATGGCCCATTAGTTCTGCTTGCTTCATTTTCGATTTGTTGAATGGCAGTATTGACTGCTCAGTTGTTGTCTAACCTTGATTTTCAGGCAAGGAACCTAAATATTAGAAATCGTTCGTTATTCCTACCTGGAGTTCATATAGGACTATACGGAGCTAATAATCCTTTAGAAATTTAATTTGTATCTGATTTTTTTTTTGTTTCAACATTGTTTACAGAATTTCACAGATTAAATTTTATAATGTTAATTTATTGAATTACACAATTATTATTTGGATTACACAGTCTGATTTATTATTTATTTATTTATTTTTGACATTATTATTATTTTTAATTATTTGTCATCACTGTCACATACGCGCGACATCCAAAAACCAAAAACAAATGGATGATTTTGTTAACAGCAAGAAATACTACTGACTGCAAAACCCGAAATTTTTAAGAGGATGAATAAATATAAAATGAATTGTTTTGTTTTCGTTTTGCTTGCGTGAATTGTTTAAGGGCAGCGACCAGAAGCAGATAGTCGAGCGGTTGCGGTTTTGCTATGAATGTGTGATATGAATAAGTAAGCGCTGATATGTTTAGTTGATATATCTGTGGCGGTGAGACGAATATATGAATTATCATGAGTGAGCCGCTACAATCCTTTGGATATGGCTATTAATAACTTTAATGATTATTATACGGAGTTTGATGTCAATATAAGTAAAAGCGAATTTAAAAATAGAATTACCGGTTGGTTTTAACTATTCTGTGATATTGTTATTTTTTATTGTTGTATTACGTTGTTTTGGTTCTGTAGTAAATTTTAATTTTTAATATGTATGTTGACCTGAATAAAATAAATAAATAAATAACTCATTTTTTTCAAAATGTCAATGTAGAGTGTTACCACCACGAATGTACCTAATAAATAATTCGAGAATAAATTTATGTTTTGACTATTCATTGTTACTCTGTATGTTTTAAAATTAATTTCGCCTGTGAGTATGCTATGAAAACAGTTCTTTAAATAGTGATTCGACCCCCCCCCCTCCCCCTCCCGTCCCCCCTTCCCCCCCCCTTCCGGAAAAAAACTAAACCTAGAAATTCTCATTTCTAAACAATTTTCAGTATGTCTTTGAATGAATACCTACTTTACTTATAAACGAATATGAAAACAAAATCCTTTTAGACCAAAGACCACAGTTTGTCACAATTTCAATATGTAGCACAAATAAATCAAATTATCGTGGTTAACGATTATTATTAAGTTAATATACAGTATTTTTATGAGACAAATTATGTTCTTAAATTTTTTCATGTTATTTTGAGCTACGCACACAATTTTGATTAACCACGTAGATTTAAGTTCCATTTCAAATAAAGGGTTAATCGATTCAAAAATAGTTTCTAATATTATGATAGATGATTATTTACAACTAAATTATGAATATTCATAAAATTTTAATGAAAAGTCGATTTCTTTGAACATGCAATCTTAAAACAAAATTTCTAAAAATATTAATTTAGCACCCTTGGAACTACATAAATTAAATATTAGGTTTATTGCCTTTAGTAATTAAAAAAAAAACATCATTTTATTCCGAGTGGCACATGTCCATGTAGACGGCTGTCTTCATAATTCATATTTTACAATTATTAGTATTTAATATTTGCCTTTATCGCTTCATAAAAATATAAGCGCAATCATGATTAATAGCGTATTATTTAGATATTTGCTCGATAAGTAAATAGGGGACAATTTGTTTATATCATGTCCTTGACAAATCGGTCTAATCCCAAAGAATACAATAAAAAGAAGCAGCTTATATTAAATTTGAATAGTTGAAGGAGACTATTTTGAAAATGTAAAGTTGCCAAGTGTTTAGAAAATTAATTTAAGCACCTGCTTTTCAAATTCGTAACAATAAAATTGCCAAATGTGATGGTATCATAATTTTTATGATAAACTATTAAGTGTGAACTTGAAGATGCGTGCGTAAAACAACAACAACAACAACAACAACAACACCATAAAAACATCATCATCAATTATTTGACATAAATTACATATAGGGAAGCAAATCTATGAGAGTTTTTATTATTTATTTTGATTGATCGCTTGATCGTGAATGTTACCCTCTACAGTTTTGTGCTTTGCCATATAATTCGCGTTGACAAAAATGTGATTTGTCAATGACACTATAAATTTTCCGTTTTCTTTACTCAGTCTAGTCAGACTTTTAGAAATTTTAAACATACATACATATATACATATATTATATATAAAATGAAAATATGGTAAGGGTTGTTGTTGTTCTGCATATATGTCAACATCAAATTTTGTTTTTGATTTATTTTAAAGATTTTTCTTTGAATGATGAATTGATTTGAGCGGTTGTATAATCTAATTTTCATGTTTTAGATGAAAAATTTGGGTCAATGTATGATATAAAGGTTGCTATTTTTTTCGAAGGGTTGTAACTTTAAAAATATTACTTTTCTTAAATTTAGTGATGATTGATAGTTAGTCGAACGGTATCCTCCCAAATTTCAAAAAGACAATTTCGTTAACATAGAAAGAACTAACACTGCCAGTTTTTATTTTTTTTTTTTATGTTCGGATCGCATTTTATACAAAACAGCAATGTCAGGACAAATTCAAGATAATTTTTACGTATTTTATGTAGTTATATTGCGAACAATGGAAAAATATAAATTTTCATGTTATAATTAACTTTGTATTTCTTTTATAACAATTCATAAAAATATTTCTAACAAATCGTGTATAACCAATGTTTTGAAATTCACGATCAATATATTCATATAAATTATTCTTAATTTTACTTTTTTTTTTCTTTGGTTGTTGGTTCGTTTTGCCTACAACAAAAGAATCAAAATTTCCATATACAGTACATACTATAAAGATAGAATATGAAATTTAAGCTCAAACGAACAAATAAAAGCTCGATTTGTTGTTTTCTCCCTCTAATTTCAGCCTCTATGTAAAATGTATTGTGATATAAATTTTGAAAATATAATTTGTTACATTATGGTACAGTATAGAGACATATGGTATGTCGCCCCAAATTTATCGTGCATATAAAGTCCATAATTAAATAATTGTCATCACCTAATTACAAAACCTAAACATTTTTGGCAACGCCATATCAGTATTGTATTCATAAAATTAACATTTTCTTGTTTGTTTTACTTTTAAATTTATGTACACCATTTTTAAGTGATATCTTTAAGAAGAAAACTTTCCAGTTTGTATGTATAATACAGAGATGTTGCCAGAAATGATATTAGACTCAAAGAGAAATTTGCATAGATATGATAAAGTAGAATAATTAATTTATAATCAATAGTTTTTTAAATTTTTACAAAAGCTATCAACAACAAATTGCAGAAGTTACAACTATACATACCATAGATAGAAAAAACCACTACAAAAAAAAATAAAAAAATAAAATTGGCAAGCTTAGAAATCATAAATTATAGATCTGTACAATTTTTTTTTTTATCTTAAATATTTGCGAGCACATATCGAATATATGAGGTTAGAAGTTCATCGGTCTTATAAACATTTTTGGAGAATTGTTTTTATATTGCTTGTTATTGAATATTCGATGACATTAATTTTAGGTGCCCGTCGTTATTCAACAGGAAGTTGTGGTGTGTGAGTTTGGTGCTTGGCATAATACCATTATATTGAAATAAATTTCAAACCGATAGTTGTCCGGTTTTTTGTTTTGGCTGTGATACTGATTCATTTCTTCTGTATGGAATTTGAATATTTCAATGTTATACCACAGAAAAGAATGAACAAATATGGAAGTTCCATGTCAAGTATTTACATAGAAATATTCAATGTAAAAAATGTATTCCTGCTCTAATCTAACCAGATAAGACAGAGACAATATAATTCAATATTACATATTTCGCTTCTCTTCTTTGTATAAAAAACAAAAAAGAAGAGAAGCGAAACATATTATTGTATTATATTTTCCCTGTCTTAACTGGTTAGATTAAAGCAGGAATACATTTTTTACATTGAATATTTCTATGTAAATACTTGATATGGAACTTCCATATCTGTTCATTCTTTTCTGTGGTTATACTTTAAATATAAATAGTTGAAGTTTAAACGTAATTCTAGATTAATCGTAATTTTACTTCTACAGCATTATTACAAAATTCCTTATAAGCCACAGAACAGCTTTATGTGTTACTACAGTATTATCGAAGTGATGGCTAAACCATTAATCGATTAAAAGGTTTATCGGCAATTTATGACCCAATTTTTTAAGATTTTTAATATTTTGTGCAAAATTTCTAATATTTTCGTAATTTTTATTTTAAAAAAACTTGCAGGTTTTGAAGTTTAAATAAAGAATCCATCTACTCATAACATATCTAGTCTAACAAAAAAGTAGAAATATCATCTCCCCCCGCATATACCCTGTCGAGTTATTGAAATTTTAGAGACTACGAAATAATAAATTTTTTTATCTTGTAAACTTAGCACTCTACGATAAAATTTTAAGTCACTTTAATACTAAAACTTTAACACACTAAAACTTCAGTAACTCGACAAGGAGTGGCCACACAGAAATTTCCATAGTATCATTTTCAAGATTTCTAAATTCAAACAGCAGATGATGATCCTAGCTCTTTGATAATCCCATTGATTAATTAAGTAAATAATGTGAATTATTATTACTGTACTTTAATGGTGGTCCCCATAAACTTTTATTTTGGTTAACCGGCCTACCCAAATTGATTTGGCGCAACGAATTATCAAAATTGTTGTTGTTGACATTTTGAATAAGGTGCTTAATTTCCTTATCTAGAATTTTTATGTTGTTTATGTTTATTGTGGTGCTCATGATAATTGCTCCATCTATGACTTAGCGTATTACGCTCTGTTTTTAATACATATAAAGATATAATTTGGAAGCGTCGTTCTAGGGAACATTTTATTGTAATGAGATTTAGTGGTACCTTTGCATATAGCTATAGCTGCGAGAAGTTGGTTTTTGAAATTGTCAAATAGTTCGTCAACTTTGGAGATGTTGTTTAAACTTACATTGTTTATTTGGTCTCGTAAGTTGAGTAGATCAATTTTATTATTCAAAAAGCAACCAAAATGCAACCAGTTTGCTTTGGAACAATTGAGTCGTTTATTCTAGAAAGGGCTCATGTCCAGAACATGTGCTCTTTAAATACTAAACTAATATTTAAAAAGTAAAATATTGTTGTGTTTTTACTTTTCGTATATTTTATAATATGCTTATACTACTGTGTCCAAAAAGTAAAGCCAGTTTTCAATTTAAATCATAAATCATAAATATTTTTTTTCTAAGTTGGCAGCATTTTGATATACATCTGTGACAAATTTTATTTCAAACCATGCATCAGGTTTTGTTTTACGCTTGGTTTTGTACGACGCTAAAAGCGCATTCGGAGATTTTTACAATTTCTAATTAAATTGAGAAAAGAAAAGTTGCATTAAATTTTGTTTGCGGAATGAAATTTCGGGTGCAGAAACGTTAAGGATGTTGCAGAAAGCCTTCAGGGACCATGCTTTGTCGGAAAGGAATGTTTACAAGTGGTATAAACAGTTCAAAGAAGGTCGTGAAAGTGTTGAAGGCCATGTTGACAGTTTTCATAGATCATTGTGGTGTTGTCCATTCAGAATTCCTTCCACCCGGCCAAACCATCAACAAATAGTATTATTTGAGTGTTATGCGTCGTTTGCGTTAAACTGTTCGCAAGAAGAGGCCAGAATTGGGGGCAGACAATTCTTGGTATTTGCACCACGATATTGCACCTTCTCACACTGCACTCGATCATCCAAAAATTCGATCCATATCGTTCACAACCTCCATATTCGTCTGATTTAGCACCGTGTGACTTCTGGCTATTCCCGAAACTCCACCAACGACCACTGCGGGGAAATCATTTTGAGACGATAGAAGAGATAAAACGTGAATCGCTACGAGCTCTGAAGGCTATCCCGGAAGGCGACTTTAATTCTTGTTCCGAAAATTGGAAAATACGTTGGCATAAGTGTATTGTGTCGGGAGGGGATTACTTTGAATGCGACGAAATAGGTTTGGAAGAATAAATAAATATTTTGTTTGTGAAATAAATAAAAACTGGCTTTACTTTTTGGACACAGTAGTTTGGACACATATAGCGACAAATTACTAAACTAATCTACCGCAATATATCGTATGTGTAGAGACAGCACGGCTTGTATAGGCATTTGTGTTGGTTTTGAGTAAACTCAGCTTCGCTAATTATTCTATTTAGTGCCTTAATACATATCGTTTTTTTCAAGAGTATACGGAATTACGATTTGTACTGGCTTTTTGTATTGAAAAAAAAACCTGACCAAAATCTATCAGTATTTCCCCGTTCGAGGCCATAGTTTTCTACCTTGTGATCGTGTGTTTGGAGTAATCAAGAGGAATTTAAAGAAAATTGACTGAATTTATTTGCCAGAGGAATATGGGCCCCTGATCAACCGATCAAGTACACTACAAAAATCAATACAAATATTTTATCAAATAGTGATAAAATATTAAACTTTAAGGATTGGTGGCCTACTTTTTTCAAAAAGCATGTAATTGCTGTTCAATCATAAGGCAGGCAGAAAAGCAAAAAAAATCAAATTTAAAGTTTCGGAATTTTCAAATTTTGAAATGACCAGCGACGGAAATTTGGAAGCCCGGGAATTTATTAATAGTTTGAAAAGTTTTACGTCCAACAACCGTCGTTGAGTAAAGTGTTTTCACAAAAAATATAAAACAAATTTTTAAAGTACATAAGTAAAAAGAGAAAGGTAGTACCAACCAAAAGTTGTTAGCGCTTTTTTGCGCGTCAATTAAAATATATACCTGTTCAAAAAGGTTGTGGATTAAAGATGGAAAGCATGAGGCAAAATACAGCACGGATACAGTTCCAGAAGACAGATCCTAAACCAAGCGATCTGGAAATGATGCAATTCGTGGTAAATGAAGGACTAACGACCAACGAGGTGCACACATTATATCAGGACTTGTATGATAGGTGTATTTATATTAAGTTTAATACGGAGCAGAAATACCAAGATTTCATATTGGATAAAAGTGTATTAAACTTCACGTACGCAAATGGAGTAAGAACGGAAGTTAATGTAAAAGGAACAAGTGGTGTAATGCGGTACGTTCGGGTATTTAATTTACCGCCAGAGATTAGTGACAGAGCATTGAGTGAGGCAATGCAACGATTTGGCAACATATTATCTACACGACGAGAGAAATTTGGTGCCAACTCGCTACTACCGGTATTTTCAGGAGTTAGAGGTGTATACATGGAAATTGAACGTGAAGTTCCGCAATTTATATACATACAAAATATTAAAGCAAGGATTTATTACGATGGTATGAAAGAGAAATGTTATAAATGCGGAATTGAATCACATAAAAAACAAGATTGCCCGCTATTGTCTACAAACAACGATTTCTCACTACAACAACAAATGCAACAAGCACAACAACACCCAAATATACCGCAAGAAACGCAAAATCAACCTAATCAACAGAAAACACAATTAGTGCACACAACCACACAACAAATAACTACAAAATAGCTAAGCGTCGTAGCCAAAATAAAACAAATACACGAGGAGGCGCAAAACAAAATTGAAACAATTAAGCGAATGGTCAATGTCAAAGATCATCTAAAAGAAAGAAAGCCGGAAACCGAGTCATCGCGTATGGACACAGATACTGAAGATGTAGTTGAAAATACAAGCAGACGCCCTCGAGCAGCAAAAAAACCAGATACACAACTACCAAAAATAGAAATGCGGTCACCGAACAATATAATATGGCAATGTCGAGCGCAAGTTTAAAAAATAATAATTTTATTGCACCAACACCACCCTTAAAAAATAATGAATGAGATCGAATAATATTGTAAATTTTTATGATTACAAAACACAATAAAAATAAACCAATATTATTCTATTCACAAGTAATTGGACAGAAACACGCAGCATAGAGCAACAAAATGCAACATTGAAGGAAGCAACAACAGCATTTTTATGCAACAACATTTTTTATTTTTTATTTTCAACAAAATTTATTTTTGCTAAATATTGGAAGTGGATATTCCCCGCGCATATTTTTAGTTGGTATGTATAAATTGTTATTTGTGTGAGTGTGAAACATGAGTGAAAGAATTATTGTTGGTCAGATAACCATTCAAAGTTTTTATGCTAAAAAAGATATGTTGGAAAATTATCTGGCCAAGAATAAAATGAATGTGGTGCTTATAAGCGAAACATGGGAAAGAATGAACAAGACGTCGTTGAATGTGAGAGCGTACAGATTTCTTTCCAAACCAAGAAGCGATGGTTATGGTGGAGTGGCTATAATGTACTCGAGAAATATTACGCTTCAAGAGGTACAGTTTACACAGTTTTACACCCGCATTCCACGTTATTGAAGCAATAGCCGCCTCAACGACGAATTTGGAAAGAAATTTGTTACTAGTGAGCATGTATGTAACCCAGGTGCATGATGATGATAAAAGGAAAAAAGCCTTGAGTGATTTTAAAAAATTGTTTGAGTGGGTGAGAGATAAAAGTGACTTGATTGTATGTGGAGATACGAATGCGCATGCGAGAATGTGGGGATGTTTTGACAATTGCGCGCGAGGAAAACAGTTGGCCGACCTGATTCAAGACTCCGATATGGTGATCTTGAATGATGGGAGGCCAACTAGAATGGCGAATGTTGGAGGCACGGCCAGCGCAATAGATTTGTCTTTGACAAATATTGAACTGGCCTGCCGGGTCACTTGGAATGTAGAAGAAAAGAATTTGGGTGGGGATCATTTCATGATCAAAATGATCATGAATGATAATAGAGTGTTTAAGAACAAGCGTGAATTAATGAATAATAGGAAATGGGTGGAAGAGATGAATGAGATTCTCGGAGAAAATGGAATAAATCAAAGCCAGTTGGATAGTGAAATTGAACGAGTGAATAAACTGTGTACAAAAATTGTGGATATGAAAGAGATTAATGTGAATGGTTGGTGGAACAGGGAAGTTCAATTCTGGTATGAAAGAAAGCGAATAGCCTTGTGTGAGTTTAATAGGAATAGGAGTAGCGAGAACAAGATTATATATGGTAAAATGAATGGGAAATTGAAAAAGGCTAGTCGCAGAGCGAAAAGGAAAAGTTGGAGGGAATATGTGTCCCAAATGACACATAGAACCACAACTAAGGATGTATGAAATTTGTTTAATAGGGTGAATGGTAAATATTTTAATGCGCGCAATATGGTGTGTGAGAACAGAGAAAAAGGTGAAGAGTTTATACGAATGGTATTGAATGTAAGTAATCATTTGGATATAATAAATGAAGTTGATAGGATGACTAGAAGTGAACGAATGGATTGTAAGTATGAATGGGGAGAGTTTCTGAGAGTGTTAGATACTGCAAAATCTACCACTCCAGGGACGAACCGCGTAAGTTATAAGATGGTTCGATTGTTGAGTGACTCAGCAAAACATAACTTGCTTGAGGTACTCAACAAAGTGTGGATGGGTTCCAAAATACCGGGCAAATGGAAAGAAAGCAGGGTGGTTCCTATCCCTAAGCGGGATAGAGATCCAAATGTGGCAACAAATTATCGAGGCATATGTATGTTGAATGTTTTTATAAAAATTTTAAATGGAATGATGAAAGAACAAATGGAAGATTTTGTGAATGAAAATAATTTGTTGCCATCGACAACATTTGGATTTCGAAAGAATCATTCTGCAATCGAGTGTGTGGAAAAGTTTGTGTGGGAAGTGAGAAAGGATAATATGAAAGCTGTTGCGGTATTTTTGGACATTGAAAGAGCTTACGACTACGTGGTTCCGTGGAAATTACAACAAATTCTTTCGAATTTTGGATTTTCACGGAAAGTATGTATGTGGATAAAAGATTTTATGAGTGAAAGAAAAATTGTTTTGAAAGGAAGTGGGTTTAGGTTGGAGGGAGTTGCTAATATTGGACTTCCGCAAGGAAGTAAAATATAACCAGCTCTATTCAACCTATATACCAGCGAGATACACCGCATCAATACTGACAATCAAATCGTTCTGCAATTTGGAGGAGTAGATGAGTTACTGCAAAATCTTAAAATGTTGAATTTGAGAGTGAATCCTAATAAGTGTGCTTATATGAGTTTTAATACGAATGCTGCAAATGTTAACATTAGTGTGGATAATTATAGAATTGAACAAGTAAATGTGTACAGGTATTTGGGTATTTGGATTGATAGACGTTTGAATTTCGGGAATCACATGAAAATTTTGGCAGATAACTGCAAGGAACGTTTGAATGTGGTTAAACGGGTGAACAAACCTAAGTGGGGCGCTCATCCGAGTGTGACTGACATGTTAAGAAAGGCCCTTATATCCTCCAAAATTGGATATGGTATTAGTGTGTATGGAAATGGTTCAAAAGGGGCTTTTAGCCAATTAATGAAAGTGGAGAATGCATGCACCAGAGTTGTATTGGGAGCGATTAACTCAACCCCAATTACACACTCTGTGGTCTGAAATGGGTGATTCACCTCTCGATTACAAGAGAGAGTGGATCACAGTGAGAGAGTCAGTGAGAATGATAACTAAGAAAAATGAGTTTTGGAATGAAATGATAGTAAGATTACAAAGTAGAGCGGTATTCAAACCAACATATTGAACTAGCATTGCACTTGAAAATATGAACGTTTTTCTGAGTATAGGCAATGCTGGTCCGCAACCCGTTCCTAATAATCTTACTGTATGTTTGAAAATGGAGGAATATAATAAGGGAATGAATGAAGTTATCGCTAAAAGTATGTTTTCGAAAATCAGTCAGCAATATGGGCAATACGATATCGTTTATACAGATGCAAGTGTGAATGAGAATGGAGTAGGTGTTGGTGTCTTTATGCCTAATAAGAATTTTGAAAATTGTTTTAAAGTGGACAAAAACATCTGTATAATAAATGCTGAACTGATTGAAATGTTTGAAGGAATTCAACTGGCTATGAATGAAGGGGAAGGAAAATAGTAATATTTTCCGATTCTCAGAGTTGGTTATGTTTGCGTAAATATGGAGGTGGGAGGGAAGGCAATGTGTATGTTGATTTGATTTTTGAATGCGTTCGATGCTGTCGACGTGATGTAACCATACAATGGATTCCAGCACATAGACAGATCGAAGGAAATGAAAGAGCCGATATGTTAGCAAAAAAGGGTACATTGAATGACGTGGCTCAGGAGTACGAAAGAAAGGATGCAAGAGACGTACTTCGAATGCTTCAGATGAATCTGTGGAGAAAATGGGAGAGTGAATTTAATGAGAAAAGTTTGACGAAAGGAATGAAGTACAGAGTGCTCCGTGGTACTCCTTTGAGAACTCCTTTCTATAAGGAGCTCAAAGGAGATACGCGAATGTTGCGAACGGTTGAGAGAATCAGACTGAACCATGAAAATTGGAAGGAATGTTTGTGGAAACGTCATTTGAGTGAGGACAAAGATTGTGAGTTGTGTGGAAGTGTGGAGGATGTTGAACATCTCATATTGGCTTGTCCTAGGTACAGCCAATATAGATCGCGGTTCAACATCCTTCGGAGTACAAGCAATCTAAGTGATTTAATGAATGAGGGCGGATTGGTTTATAAGGAAATGTATGAATTTATTAGAATGAGTGGAATAACAATTTGATATAAAAGAAGTAGTAGCCGACAGAATATGTGTAGGGAGTAATCTGGATCCATTTTATAGATTAAAAATTAAATTAATAAAATTGAAATTATGAATTAAAAATATGTAAAAGGAATTGTATAAATTTGGGCTTTTGGCAATGTGGCTCTATTTTATGTAGGAGCCAAGCCTAATAAAAAAAAAATAAAAAAAAAATAAAAAAAGTTTTACTTTTAAACTGCTACGGTTTAATACTACCGAGGTAAGATTATCTTCTCAAAGAGCGTTTGATACTGTAAACGTAATAAATATTTAAAAAATATGTGACCTGCCAAAAGTCCTAAAGTACATACCTGCTCAGGGTCTGTATTTTTACAACGAAATTATGCAATGGCCATATTTTCATCAATAAACTCAAATTTCCTCCTAAACTTAACAATATACATTTTTTTTTTCTGAATAATTTGAAAAAGTGGACATGAGCCCTTTCAAGAATAAACGATTCAATTTTAAAAACTAAAAGAAGCACGATCTATTTGAGGGTAGAGAGAGATTTTAAATTTAACAGGCAGATGATCTGACATGAATTCTGTAACTATAGACTTCTCAGAGATATATGTACCATTATTTGGAATTAGTAAATCTATTGCAGAAGGGAGGCAATGTTTCAGCGGGACATAAATGGAACTCGTTGGTACATGGAGTGAATTAGAACTAGTTTTGGATAAATAGTCAAATATAATCCTTCCAGCAGCGTTTGAGCTGGCACTGTTCCAATCAGTGTGCCTAGAACTAAAATCACTACATATTACAGTATTGCTATTAAAGTATAACAGCGTTTTGAGATCTGTGTTGTACAGATCAATAATCTTGGGATTCTCTCTTGGGAGGTGAAGTGACACCTGGAAAGTAAATTGAGATCAGTTTGAGTTCAACTATAGTGATGTTGAAATTGCTTAAGCTACCTACAATTGGTACGTATGTGGTAAAAGCCTATGACGCACTTTGTTAGATATTATTATGGCAACACCACCCCTTTTTCCACAGTCTGGTGAAGTATTAAGACGATAAACCAAAAAGTCATCTACAAACGAAATTTGTCCTTCTCGTTTAACCAGATTTCACTAATAAGGGCGATGTGAACGTTACTCTTTCGCAAATAACGATAAATTTAACAAATTTCTGTTTTATGTATTACTTGTCATCATTTTGTATTTAATGTTTAACTTCGTAATTAACGTAAATTATTCGTAACGCGTTTGGCAGCCTAGCATTTCTGTTAATATCTCTTCTATTAGAGTCGAGATTTCCTCAAAAGAAAAAGGTTTTAATTAGTATTGTTTGTTATTTTACTACGAATACCTATCTGCATATGTTCATTGTACTTCATGTACCTATAAAGTAGGGTAGGTCGGATGACCGATGGACCAGGAACAATTTTGCGGTTTGTTTTAATTACTGGAAAGCTTTTATTGTAATAATCATTTCAGTTTGATATTGATTTGATGTTGAGTTTGGACCGATTATGTCGATTTCTGAATTATTACCGAGCACTCCTTAGTAGAATGATTGTCAACGTAGAAGAGGAGCATCGCATTTTTAAATTGCAAAATGTTGACATCTGGAGCATATTTCTGGATCAGCGTCTCCACCTGTATAGTTGTCCCATCCAACAACAATATGGAATAAAGTTTTAACTTGACGAATAGATAATGTATATTGGTCGATTTATTTTTGAATTTAATTAAACAAATGTAGTTGTCGTCAAAACGGCGCTTTTTTATTTTGATTTTTTAAATTTGAGTTTCCTATAACCAAAAATTACTATTTTGTAATTCTGTAATGATATCACCAAATTCCATTTTCGGTTGTCCCGTTTAGTTTTTCTTTTTAAATTCAACAGTTTATTAAGTATTTATTAAACAAATTAAAAAAACAATTCATTTTCGACATCACAAATATCAATAATAAATTAACATAAAAATTATTAGGTGTGATCAATTATGAGAGTCACGGTATTTATTTTGGAACTGATGTTAGGATATTCACTTAAATAATTTTTCATTTCACAGTATGGTTTGTCACGCACTGTAATAGATGTGTAAAATTTATGTGATGGTTTGACTTTACCATCGCTTAATTCATCGTTGCAGTAAGCTTGTGGATTCAAAACTTCGAACCTGCTCCTTACTGGAATATTAGGCAATTATTTCCTCGTTAAGTTATCACTTTTATCACACACATCTGCAAAAACTATGTTTTGATGGCACGATTCAGTTTAATCGTCAGATTTATGACTTTTGTATTTTTTTTAACGGTATTGTAACCGGTAATGTATTTTTATTCGCATGCCCTCCAATAACGTCATAGCAGTTTGTTAAATCAAAATTAATCAGATCTTCATTCTATGAATTAAATAAATTATTTTTGTTGTTTTGGCTTACTCGGCGAGTAACCGTATTTATTGCGGAATTATCGGCACCAAGCAGCGTAATGCACTACGGTACACAACGATGCCTCTGACTGAAACACTGCCCTGGCTCAATGTAACGGAAAATTATTGTAAAATGTAAATGGTTTCATCACGTATAAATAAAGACTGTCGTCACCGCGGCACCCAAAATCAATAGTAAACTAATAAATTATATGTCAAATTAAAATTCTTGTGTCTCATCTAATATATAACTCTTTTTTTACGTTAAACTATATATGTATGTGCAAGGGCTAAGGAGGGAAGCAAGAATATCACAAAAAGAAAAAAACTCACTTTTATCATAATTCTATTTCCGATCAATCTTTCGTTAGATATCTCTGCACGTCTGTTCATCTTATCTTAATCATTTGAGATTTTTTTTTTTTTTTAATCAAATCAATTTTTCTTATGATATCTTATAATTTTCTAATAATATTATTCCATTATCACACCGAACAGAAAAAAAAAAATTCGATGCTTTTTTTTTTGTTGCGCTCCCCGAGTTATTTTCCCGTCCACTCTGTGTAACAGAAAAAAAAAAACTTTACAAATCGGCAAAATCACTACAAAAATATGGGAAACTTCACATCTTCTTTTAACCACACAACACAATACGTTATTCCGAAGAAACAATTTAGATGTTTATCATATTGGCAAAACAAAGCGCAACTACTACAACAATAACAACTCTACTACAATATTGGGGGGAAATTCAATTTGATCAATAAACCATGAATAGAAAAGTAACACCAAATAAAATCAAGTATGTTGTTGTTGTTGTTGTTACTTTCCGTTTTTCCTCGATACTTTTGTTTTTTGTTCCATTATGATTTTCACACACAAGATGATTAAAATCTTTACGATTTTTATGTTTTTTTTTTCCAATCGTACCATCTGAAGAAGCAGAAGAAGAAATTACAAAATAAAATGTGGAAGAGGATTTTTGGGGATTTTTCTTCATCGGTTATCAAATCTCAAATAGATAATGAATGGTCAATCTATTTTCTAAGTGATTCAATAATAGATATCAATTCGATTTTTTTTTCGTCTGTGGGTGTATATGTGTCTGTGTCTCTGTTTGTATGTGTGTGTGTGTATGTGGTTAGTTGATTTGGTTTCGATTTCGATTTTTCGTGGGTATCACATTACATTTATATCCTTTTGTTAAAAGGGATTTTATGTGTAGTTGCTTGTTGTTATTTTATTTTTGGTAGTGGTTTACTCAATTGTGTTAAACCATTGGGCAGTGGAAAAGGAACGGGTGTCATTGATCTTGTTCCTATTTTTGTGGTTGTGATTTTTATGTACGTTTTAGATTTTACTTCTTATGTATGGGGAATGAAGGAGCATTATATTCACAAGATGATGTGAAGATTTATGAATTAGAGTTTATGGTTTGAAAAAAATTATTGGCGTTTTAAGTGGGATTGAGATGAGAGTAATTAATTATGTTTAACTGGTTTATATTAGAGAAATCTATATTGGATGAGCAGGATTTGTGGTTTCTAGTATTCATTTATTCATTAAAGTTCGTAAAATAATTAGATAAGTAGAAAATGATTGTTTGCTGTCTGATGTAGATAGAAAGAAACTAAACGTAATTTATTTTAATTATCAGTAATAGGAGACAGAGAGAATATTTTATATGGTGAATTATACTTCTTACTTAGTTTCTCGTACCGTCGTATTGAAACGTACTCACATGCATGTCTTTATACTTAATGTTCATATTTTAAGTGCTTGATATAGTTGTGATATTTACCATTTGGATGATCGTCCAACATCTTAAGTAATATCAGTTCCCTTGAGCAAAATGTATCATTTTCCAGAAGAAAATGTTACTGAAGGGTATTAAACTTTCTAAAGAAGGAACCTTCTAAAACAGCCTAACTAAGTTAAATGATACCTGATGGCACTAAAGGTCAAGTTTTTTATTACTTATATAATTCGCGTTACAATTATATGATAGGTTACTTTTAACTCTGAGTTAAAATTTGTCGTCCAGATGTCCTAACATCCAGACAGACGGACGGATATTTTTTTTTTTGCTTTTTCACACTCAGGGACTTTCAAAACGTCGAGGCAAGTGGTTTTGGACCAACCAAATTTTTCGCCATTTTTGGCAGGATTTCAATACTTAGGTCTTTTTAAACCAAAGTAATAGCTTAATTCAAATAACTCAGAATGTTTTCATCAAATAATCTTACTCTAAAGAACTTAGCTTAGTTGTTTAACCATAAGTGTAATCAACAACGATAACATGAAAAAATCTTTCGGCTTTTTTATAGACAATATATTAATTGTAATGAAATATGTACTCAGTATTTTCGATTTGGTAAATCAGTTAACTGCTTTATTTTACTTATTTACCAAATCGAAAATACTGAGTATAAAAACCAAAAGATTTTTTCATGTTATTTACGTTTTTTAATTAAGCTATTACTTCGGTCTAAAAAGACCAAAGTATTGAAATCCTACCAAAAATGACGAAAAATTTGGTTGGTCCAAAACCAATTGCCTCGACGTTTTCAAAGTCCCTGAGTGTGAAAAAGCAAAAAAAAATGTCCGTCCGTCTGTCTGGATATTAGGACGTCTGGATGTCGGTACCCATGGTGCCCGATTTGGATTTCTTTTTCGCCAAACTGTTTCTATGGTCAAGAAGGAGATTTGAAGAGCTTTTGTAGACTGTACATCCAGAGGGTGAGATAGCTGGCATACGAATTGATCCAAAACACCTGTACAGGGATTTTGGTCGCAAAATGAGGATTGAGGATTGAGAATTTTGTATATGTACACGGTGTATAATATACATTTTGCTATTGTATTAGTGTATTTTCTCATGCGTTTTCTCATTTATCTCATGGGGTTTTCTCATGGGGTAAGTATCAAAAACAAGCAAAGCGGGTGAATCGGTTCAAATTTTTGGCGCTTACGCTCGCCTTGAGTTATTTTTCCCTTTCTTCTTACTAGTGGAATTCATTCGTTAATAAAAAAACCAAAACAAAATACATAAACGTAACCAAAACAATTTCTCGCAAATAAAAAAAACAAAAAGCAACATAAATGAATGATTTTTAATTTATGTATTCTTCGTCGGCTCCATTAGTAATATTTTTAATTTTTAAATTTAACAAAGGAACCAAAACAGAAAGTAGGAAAATAAAATGATTTTGTTTATTTTTTTAGTATTGTGTTGCCTTGCAGCTCGTGAGGGTTGTTCCTTTACGATGTTATGTCGAAGTGTGCGGACATTTTATTCTAAACAAAAAAAAATTGTATATAAAAAAAGGTTACGCAAGTTAAAAAGGAAAGTAATAAAATAAACCATCTTGCTTTTTTATTTGCTGTGTATATGCTAGAATAAAATTTCTCCAACCTCGGACATAACATCGCATAGGAACCAACCGAGCATCATGAGTTGCAACACAATACCATAGACATTCATACTAGATTTCTCATTTCATAGTAACTAAAGGAAAAAAACAAAAACTTCTGATAATTCCAATGTATCGTTGTGTTGTGTATTTTATAAGGCAATGATTTTAGAATGCGTTGCAAATATAATACGTATATGCAATACATCGATAACATTTGAATGGAAATTTTTTATTTTTTTTTGTGTTTTTAGTCAAATGAGATATCTATTATGAATGTCTGTGACAATACTAAGCAAAATAAACAAAATCGTTTTGTTTTCTAGCTTTTTCGTTTTTTTTTTTGGTTAATATTTTTTATTTTGAGTCTCTCTCGCTTCGTAATATTTTTAATTTTTTTTCTCCGGAATTTGTTGTTCTGTCTCAGTCTCTCTTAATACATCCTCTCAATCGTTCTCTTCTGAGCTTATTCCTCTTATTTGTATGTTGTATCATGTTATCCCTATTACTCGCGTCATTTTATCTCTTTTATTTGCATCATATTAAACGAAAAACTGAAAGAAAAAATGCACATTCAACACCAATACAATTTACCAATACTGTTGCCTTCCGGTAATCCTCAAATCAATCCTCATTTTGCGACCAAAATCGCTGCACTGGTTATATAAATATTTATGATTTTTTTATATATACTGGTTTGATTATTGAATTAGCATCGAATTTGAAGTTGATTTGAAGGTTAAGTTAGGGGCCAATTTGCGGGTTGAGTTTAAGTTGAGTTGGAGTTGAGTTGGGGTTGGATTAGGATGCAGTGAGCAGTTAACCAATTTTTTATATATGCTGTTTTGAGGATTGAGTTTGGTGTAGAGTTTGCGGTTGAGTTGAGGGTTGAGTTGGTTTCCATTTGCGGGTTGAATTAGAACGATTTGGGGTTGGATTAGGGTTTAGTGAGCAGTTAAACTTAGGATTTGTGATATGTTTCATAAAAATTTTATTCAGATATCTTATCCGATCTTGTTGAAATTCAGTAGTTCCAATGGAAATAGGATTCTCAAATTATTTGTAGACAAAGTTCTGGAATATGGCCAAGTATGATGGAACTTGGCTATTTCCTAACCGATTATGATGAAATTCGACATGTGCATTGGAAATAGGATTCCCAAATGTTTTTTAGATTAAGTTCTGGAATATGGTCAAGTATGATGTAACTTGCCTATTTCTCAACCGATTATGATGAAATTCGACATGTGCGTTGGAAATGGGAATCTATAATGATTTTTTGATGAAGTTCTCGAATTGGTTCAGAAAAAAGTACACCCAAATATTAAACTGTAATTTCCAAAATATTTATCGCAATTCGCAACCCACTTAGTCTTATTTGGCTGGTAAATATAATTTAAGGCTTTTATTAAGGTTCAAGTGGTTATATTGCATCTGCATCCGTTTGAGACCTATCATGCTTTAAAGTAAAACAATTAGTCTTATTTTTAGTCTTATTTTTTATTTTATTTTAGCTCCCCATGATCTCTCCTACAATACCCCAATACAAAGTTTTATTAGTTCGTTGTATTAGTTCTTCTTTTGTTTCAATTTCTTTGGAGTTTATAAGCGGCTTCAACGTTCCCCATACATAAAAATCCAATACTGTAAGGTCGGGGACCTTGCAAGCCAATGAATTGGACAATTTCTTCCAATCCAATTATTTGGATAATTTTCGTTTAATAAATTCTTAACATTATTATCGTATAGTGACAAGGTGCACCATCGTGTTGGTATGTGTGCGAAATTTTAGTACTTAAAATAGGAACATCATATCAAAGAGGAGTTGCAAATCGTTTTGTAAAAAATTGTAAATAACGTTCACTATTTAATCTCGTCTGGGTCCAATTAACTTATCGCCAATTACACCAGCTCATACGTTACACTAAATCGGTACTGAAATAATGTGTTTTTTCGAATGAGGGTTTTCAGCAGTACACGTGTGTAGATTGTGAAAGTTTGTCATGCCATCTCTTGTGAAGTGAGATTCACCGTCTATAGGATACGTTTCACAAAACTGGCATTGTTCAAATTCCTTTCCGTCAACAATTAGCATCAATAAACAACTAATACAACGAAGAAGCTGCCAACCTTATTAGGGTTGAGGACTCAGATCTAGAGGACTTGCTAGACGATGAAACCCTCTTCAAGGTTGAAGTAATACCACAGCTACCTAAAAGTTGTGATCTCGTCGATACCATTATGTCAGAGCCGACTGAAATAGCGGAATAAATCGTTGTTTTGGAGGAAGGGGAGTTTATAGATCAACGTTATTCTGCGCTGTCGCAGAAGTAAGATATAACATGGCAAAAACATCCATTAACCAATTTACCTTTTGCTTTCGAGTCGTCTGATTTGTCTTCTTCGGAATTCGATGAGTCACCATTTGACATATTTACTAAATATTCCCATTTATATGTATACCGAAATCGTGTCATACACAAACCAGTATGCGATTCAAAGAAGCAGTTCAACTCCGAAAGAAGCAGCTCAACTGTTTGATATGCATTTAATTACGGGCATATCTGGCATTCCTCAAGTAAGCATGTATTGGAGCCATTATCTCGAACTGTCCCCGATTCCGAAAGTAATAACGCGTGACAGATTCTTTTGGTTGTTGAAATCTTCATTTAGTAGATAATAATAAAATACCTAAGAACCATCAGGCCAAATTTGTGAAGGTACGACCACTTATTGACATGATAAAAAAGCGTTGCCACGAAATGCCTAATGAAGAATCACTCTTTATCGATGAGCAGTTGATTCCCTTTTCAAAGGCCACCTAAGCATAAAACAATATATGAAAGGAAAGCCGAACTCTTGGGGGATCAAGGTATTTGTTTTATGTGGAAAATCTGGTTATTATACCAAGGATGTTCCACAGAAATCAATCAATTCGATCGATCCTCTTTAGGATTCGGAATGGCCGTGTCACGCACTTGATCGATAAACTGATACACCTGGGCCTTCTTGGGCATAAACCTGGGTTGTATATTGATAACTACTTCAGCTCTTATCAGGTATTCGTAATTATGACAGAGAAACAAATAAACTGGGCCGATACTGCTCGAATCAATAGATTCAATCAAGCAATTTTTAATTCTGACGCAGAAATCAAAAGAAAGGGCCAACGATCATCGGAACATTTTTTACCAATCAAAGCGATTCTAGTTCATGCGATAGCCACTTCAACAAGGAATAATTTGCCATTTTTTATTCAGATCATCCAGTCGCCCAAAATCATGCCCGCAGTCATTTTTTTATGTTTTTTAAAAATATCCGTATTTCATAAAAAAAAAAAATTTAAATCTTAAATTTTTTTTTTATAATATTTGAACATCACTAAACACACCTACAAATTTTGAAAACCGTAACCAGAAAAATTCTTTAAGTACATCCACAGAATATTTCATATTGTGAATTTCCCAGAGCCAGGATTGAAAGGGTTACAGCAAATTGTAATTTCAGGCTGTTTTTTACTGGGTAATATTTTCAGCGTCTGATACGGATCCATACAGACGTCATTAGAATTGAGCAATAAAATGTTTACAGCAACATATACTAATTCAGCTGTCAAAAACAAAGATCCATCGAGGATGCTGAGGGATGAAAATTAAATTTAAATAATTTTAAAATAAAGCCTCTTTTCTTGTCAATAGCTGTGTTTTTTTATAAGTCTCGATAGATCTATTCAGATATTTGTAAAAATAAAAAATGGGAAATTGTAGCTACTCCTATCATCCACTTAAACTGGCACTCGCAGCACTAAGAATTGTGTTTATTTTGACAACACTACTACTAAAAGTATAAATACATGAGGAAAAGTGCGAATACATTTTATCCATATATAAAAATGAGACGGACACATTAACATTTTTTTTTTCTTTCAAAATGCTACTATGATCTTTTAAATGTTGAGCAACTTTTACGAAAAATGATAAACAGGTTCATTTTTCGATTTTTCAATGCTTTTTCGCTAAAAAAACTTGTGGATTGCGGTAAGTAGTATTAAATAACACATTTTTAATATGCATCTGGAGCAACAGATTAAATGTAAATCAGCTACTAGTTTCCTATTGTATGATAGATGTACTAAAAATTGACTTTGGTATGCGTCCATGCTAAAATACAAATTTTTAATTTGTGTCTTTACTCATAAAAGAGAAAATCTGTAGTCTCGATAGCATATCTGAATAAAAAGCAAGATTTTCATGTACAATTAATAAGTTATGTAATTCAAGGAAATGAATTAAAAACGATAAACTGTTGAATAAAATGTTATTCTTGATTAAAATAAACTGAATCAATTGCAGTTTAACCACAAAAATAGAGAACATCTAGATGCGATCTATTGAGATCTATCGAGACTTATAAAAAAACACGGCTAATATACAATTTATTTGTAAATTTTTGCATTTTGGGAGTCATGTAATGACTCAATGCTGCTCTGCCGGAATATTAATTTTGTCTCGGTTGTTTTCTTTTCCAACTCTCTTTATGATTAAAAGTCGCGGGATCTATTTCATTGTGACCGAATATTTTGAGAGTTGAACCCGTTAGGACGTTTTCCTCTTTATTCGAGTTGATTAAAGGTTTTACATCCAGTTCTTTTTTGCTTAAAAGAACGAGAACTGGACATGTCATCTTTCATAACTAGATTTTTTTGCGATACATTAGATCCGGTGCTATTTCAACAGCGTTAAAAAGCAATTCGGTTGTTTCGTAGAGTTTGTCAATGAAACGATCCAGCTTTTGATTAGGACTTTTAATTAAATTATTTGTAATAATATTGAACAATTTTACAATAATAGCGTTGGAAACTCTTTGGTCCTTGCTGAAATGCAAAACCACTGTACTCCATAGTGGTAAATATGTAAAATATTTTTTAACACAAAATTTAATGAATCCCTTACAAAATAACTTATTTTGCGTTTGAGTGTTATTTTCATTGATTAAAATGGTATTTGCTGTTCGCTATATAAACTGTGAAAATAATTATAAAATGGTGAAGTGCTGTCTATATCGTCTTCTTGTCATTCGCAATCATTTGTCGTTTCTTGAATGTTTTCATCCACATAATCAATGCGCGTCATTATGTAGCATAAAAATCGTAAATTAGCATTGTTGCATAAATGATTTTCATATTTAGGACAACTAATTTCACAAAAAAGAATTTGCCGAGTCAGTATCGCAGAAAAATGTGAACAACATGTAAACATGCCGTAAGGCTCGTTATTTATTTGTTTTTATCAAAAATGATGGCATAGCAGAATTTTAAATAGTTATTATATCCATGATATTTAGCTCCTTTAAAAGGCTGTTTATAAAAACCTAAGACCAATCAGTTATACAAATATTTGGTGATTTATTTTTCGAGTTGTTCCTCAGGACTTTAAAATAAAAATAATTCAAAAAATTTCCTATTGCTATACTATCGCGTCTAGTTGAAATTAGTTCGGCAATTGGTCCAATAGTGTTGTTAACCTTGATTACAATAGGGTAATAATATAATCTAGAATAATTATGTCCTGGCAACATTTCATATTCCTGACAAGGCCGCCAGTTGCATCAATGTGCAGTTCGTTCACGCTATATTTTGAAAGAATTGATAATTTCTCAATCCTCATTAATATTATATATAGCGGTTCAGATGCTAAATATATATGTTTATTGGTTGTGGATTGCCGTGAATAACGAAAAATGTCAACCATCATTTCGCAATCATTAATCAGGCCTTCAATATTATATCGTTCATAGATGTCGCTGTTCGTAACACTACTTGTCTGCATATGTTCTGAGTATTTCCCGTTTTGATCAAATTTGAGTCTTTGCTTGTAAGTTGCTCCAAGTAAACTAAACTCGCCGTTTTATGAATCATCTTGTTTTGTATTGAAGTTCTGCGATGATCTCTTAATTGGAAAAACTCTTTATAAGTTCCATGGTCCTTCACATCAGCACCCTTTGTAAAATAATTTACTAGATTTCGATTATGCAATACAAATTTATATTTGCTGCTTATGCTCTTTATATTTGCAAGTGGCGTACATAACCATCGAACAATTCTTCCCGTTATTATTTATTGTTTTAAAAGACAAAACGCATAGTATCTTAGCTGCGTTTAGGGATTCTTTAATTGACTCTCTTATTTCTCCATTTGTCGCATTGGTTACATTTATAATTTTCAGTTGAAAAGTTCCTCTTGGGACCCATTTATCGGGAACAACTTCTCTGATCTCTTTTTCAAAATTAGTATGTACAATACGTCATTATAAATTTGAATATTTTCTGCTAACTTATCGCTTTTGTCGATATTTGCGATTTCGATTTTACTGCGACTATATTTAATTTTGTTATGCCACAGAAAATATATTTTCAGTCTGTTGGAGTGAGAATTGCAAACACTTAATTTTGAACAAAGCAAAGTAAATAATTCCGACTTACCACATGGAATTTTTACATTCAAAAAATCATTGCCGATTGCCGAACATTTCTTTGATTGCCTCTTTCAACGTGTGCTCGTTCAATTTGTTTTATCCTCACCTTAGCATCTGGCATTTTGAATAATAAAAATTAAAATTCAAAAAAGCCAGTAAAAATACATCAGATTATTATTGTAATCTATAAACTACATTAAATTGTTTTTTATCACACAATATACAATACACTATTACCAAAAACTTCAAATTAATCACATTTCAAAATGTTGACACACTTTACCACTTAATTTTACTGTTACATATATTATACTTTCACCAAAGAGAATAAGATATACAAATCTCAAACAAATTATGTATCTCTCTTTATATCTTATTCTCTTTGTTTTCACAAGATAAGTTTTATTAATTATATTACAATAAACTTGCACAATATTTAATTTATTTAAACACTCTAGGGTCTAGGCTTTTAAATAAAATTATTCGCTTTTGAAATAATCAATTTTCGTTTGTCTATTATACCCTTTCTCTCGACAAAATATTATTCTCTTTTCCGTTTTTTTTGACAATTTCTTAGTAATCGTTTAATATCCAATTTCAAAGAATTATTCTCTTACAACGATTATTCTATACTTTTATTATGAAAATTAGTTTTATAAAATAACAGAATTGCATGATAAAATTTGTTCAGTTAACTGACATACATACGCAATTAGGCAATTTTCAATTCGATTCTTCAAAAAATGTATAGATGTAAAGAAAATATTCAATGTGAGCTAAATACGTTTCGACTAACTCGCCGTTATATTATTTATTAATATGTTTGTACACATGCACAGGGGTTCCCTAGTCTGCCTATACATTTTACAAAGTAAAACCCCGGCGGGTTAGCTAAGACATTACGATTACCTAATCCTATTGAAGAAACCAATGAGAAAAACCTGGAACTGTGTTTAGTATTACTCCAAATTTGAGAGCTCAATGAAATATGGGGTTGGTACACTCCAAGCAAAATTTGAGGGTTTAGAATCAATTAGAACTTCATAAATCGGTCTGATTGTGCATATATTACCGTTATCTAAGTCCACTGTTGAAGAAACCGATGAAAAAACCTCCAACTGGTTTGGATAATTAAAACTGAATTATTTTATAATATGTTTTTGAAGTAGGTGTTTGTGAATCTACCAGGTGTTTACATAAGTTTTTTCCGGTTTTTTGGTAAAAAAAACACGTAATTTTCAAGGAAAATTCATTTTTTTTATTCAAAATATTGGCCATCGGCTTCTACACATTTCCCCCATCTGTCAGGTAATTTATGAATACCATGCCAGAAAAACTGCTTGTCTTTTGCGGCAAACCATTCGTCGAGCCATTTTCCAACTTCCTCGTAATTGCTGAAGTACTGCTCTGCGAGCGCGTGCCCCATTGATGCGAAGAGGTGATTGTCAGATGGGGAGTACGGCGGGTGTGGTAGGTATCTTTCACTGGTTTTGCTGTGTGAGACGGCGTATTGTTGTGTAACAAAATCACTTTGCCATGTCTTCTGGCCCATTCCGGTCGTTGTTGCTTGTTGGCGATAGCGTTGTTTATTAACGGTGTAATACACAATACCTCTCTGGTACCACCAGACATAGAGCATGGTCTTCTTACCGAAGCGTTTTGGCGTTGGTGTTGAAGGACCGGCTTCGCCAGGTGAAGGTACTATTTTTTCCGCTTCAGGTTTTCAAAATAAATCCATTTTTCGTACCCCATCACAATTTGATACAAAAATAATTTCCTTTCATGGCGTTGAAGTAGCATTTCACAAGTGACTTTGCGCGATTTTCTATTTGACGTTCATTCTTATCGTGTGGCGTTTAATTAAACGGTAATTTATCGAGTTTATTGATCTTCCCCTTTGCTCGTAAACGAATGCTGATTGTTTCTTCTGGCACATGTAATGCTTCTACTAATTGCCGTTGAGTTTGAGTTAGGTCATAACTCCTTCAATTGCTCGTCTTTTGCATTTATTTTTGCATTTGACTTTCACATTGAAATCACCACTTGTAAATTGTCGAAACCATGTAACCATATGCTTCTACCAGCACACGATGACTTTCAACAGCCTTTTTCTTTTGATTAAATAAGAAAAGCAATGCGTGTAGCAAATGTTCTTTTCAAGCACAAAACTCGACATGATCATTGAACGATAAAACAAAGACGCTAATTTTTGGCGGACTCACCTTGTATATGTTTGTAGTTTAAATTTTAGCCGAACAAATTGACGAATGTGTCAAATTAATATGCGGCATACTCCTTCGATGGCGCCATCTCTTAGTTAAATCGGAAAATACTTATGCATACACCTGGTATATACTTCGCGACCTTAGAATTACACTGTTGTAACTAACATTTTTTGACTTTTTGAGTTATATATTATGTCGGTATACTAATTTACGTGCGCTCTTTCTAAATATGTGCTCCAAATTTTGCTACCTCTTTCCGTTTTCAATTTAACAAAATAAAAATAGTTGTAAGTAAAATAAGTAATTTTAGAGCCGTTTCTTTTTTCATTGAGTAAACAAAATTGTATCTACTAACATCCTTACAACTTTGTAATCCCAACAAAAAATATTTTTCATGTAAGTAGATACCACTTTGTGATTTCTTTTATGTGTACATGCAACTTTGTTATTCTCGCTTACGATTTTAAAATGAGTTGTTAGTATTTTATTATGCTTAAAAATCCTTATCGATAGTTCAAAATTGGCCAATGCGTATGAAATACAAGGAATACCGAAACGATCCAGTTCCAATGAAAATAAAAAAAAGTTTGTTTCGTCATATTGTTTCTATAAAATTTGATATCACGTTTCAAAAACCTAAGAGCAGGTTCTTCCGAAAAATATAGAGCTTGAGCTTAAAGAAAGAACAAAGAACAATGTGCTCAGTTAACCTATATGAAGCTGCAGAAAGCTATTGACGAAGGAGCTGCAAAAAGCTATTGACTATATAATGCTGCAGAAAACTATTGGCGCTCCTCTGATTTGATTTACAGAACTTATAAAATTCAAAAATCGGCCCTGTGCTTTACTGTTCTAATTTATTTATAATTTAACTACTAATTTATAATTTAACTACTAACTACTAATTATTTGAGTAGCACAAAAAAATATTGCTGCCTACGGATGGAATATAAATTAGGGAACGTGGATATAATATAACATCTGTACTGGTGAAAATTGTAATTACAATTTTGGAAGATAATAATGAAACCTGCGACCTAATTACCCGAAGTGGTTCGCGTGTTTCCAAAACAAAAACTCATTCATATTTTTTTATAAGGTTAATCATTAAATAAATTCAATTTGCATAAAATATTCAGTTTCACGTCATGGAATAATCCAGGAAGAAGACCACTCCTTAGTTCAATTGAAAATATATTGGTAATACCGAATAAGTATATCTATGTGGAAGTTGCATATTAAGATCAAGAGAAGCACAATTTATTACCCCAACCATAGAGGCGGCTAGAGATTTACACGATAACTCTGTTTATCTAACACAAAAACGGAATCACCACCAAGCGTGAGAATGAATCTGCAAGAGAAGTATCAGCATATTTTGAAATTAGAATATTCAGGAACGGTTAAATCTGATGAGACAAATCCACCCTCATTCATACGAGTTGGACTATTGTAACTGAAACGGAAACATATTTAGGAAATTTGGTATTAGGAAATTCTATCATATTTCTGCCTAATTCCGGTCAAAAATTGTTGTAGGTCATTAAACAAATCCTTTTGTGTTAGGGGAGTTTTTGATTGGCATTCAGTTCCATTGGAAATTAAGAGGTTAGGATCGGCAAAATTATTTAAGTCAACATTTTTGGAGTGGTTGATGGGCAATACGTAGTTTTTTCATTTATTTTTATTACCATTGTTATTACTGTTAATTTTTAATATTATTTCACCGAGTTCTGTACATTTTATTGTAAATGAGCTACTGCTCAA